>JAAQRG010319653.1:5000-10000 GCA_011634625.1 Babylonia areolata | reverse complement strand
GACGCAGACATAGATAGAGAGAGAAAGAGATAAAGCTATAATACTGATTCCAGTATATCTACTGTCATATTATGTAACAAGTTTCAAAACGAAGAACTCAAACTGTGAAAAGATCTGACCAAAAGAGGAAGAAACAAACACGCAGAGGCAGTTAATTTTTTAAAATAATTAAACAAGGTTCCTACTTCCTCCTCCAAAGGACAACGACCCTCCGGTAGAAACTGCAGAAGGATTCATACCCAGGCCATTTCACACAGTCTCATTTTTCTTCTTTCGCACTAATGTCGGAAGAGTGCGCGCCCATGAATATGTCCGGATCATCGACGTAACGGGCATGGAAGGAAAAACTGCTTCCATCATTACAGTGTCACCTCCATGCCGTCGTGACCATGGCGCATGCGCGGGGCTAGTGTGTGCCCTTGCGCGCGCATTAATAGATATACATGATTAGGCTAATCTGCCCAAATCCTCTCATGGAAGGAGCTTCTTTAACTAACGAAAGCGTACAACTGGAATTGGGATTTTTCCATCATTGATTCACACACACACACACACACACACACACACACACACAAATTCAAAGGATTTGACACTTCGTTTTGAAGTAAAACAGCCACATTGCACCATATCTTCTCTTCACTTCACTTCAAGAAGTGTGTGCCAGATTACAATAACAAACTTTGTTAGAGATCTCAAATGGAATAAAAATAGATTACGAGGAACTACTTTGTTTTACCTACTCGTAAACATAACATGTCAACATGACATACGGCTGACGATTATGTGTCAACGCAACAAGGTGTGTGCCTGGAAACACAGATCTACGGGTTAATGAGTGATTGGTGAGTGTGTGTGTGTGTGTGTGTGTGTGTGCGCGCGCGTGTGTGTGTGTGAAACTATGTATGAATATGTACGGGTGAATGCTGGAGAACTATTATGGTGATATAAGCATAACAGACAGTCCATGTGGCGATCTTCCTACAGGCAAATGTTAGGACCCCAGATACAAAATGCAATGGATTCAAAATACATCCTCACAGAAAGTTGTATTCTTTTTCTTTTGGGGGTTAAAACTAAACGTATTGAAACCCCTGCGACACGCAACGCGCATTCAAAACCGAGACAACTGCAACACATACTCTCTCTCTCTCTCTCTCCCTCCCTCTCAAACACACACATACGCGCGCGCGCGCGCGCACGCACACCAGTTACATAAACAGTTTATGCTAAAAACATTTTGAGCGATTGCTTTTTTTGTTTTGTTTTCACATATGACTAGCTAACGACACAGACACAAACACACACACAGACACACACACAAACACACACACAGACACACACACAAACACACACACAGACACACACACAAACACGCGCACGCACGCACGTTGTATCACCTGGGTGGGCATCACGAGAAATAATACACGGTAAACTAAACGACACAACCAGATATCCATAAACGTGCCAATGCATATCTGTGCTAGTTACGGCAGCTGTGGTGTCGTGCACAAGGACTGATTTACCTGGCACATCCCTGGCCTCTCACCGTGCCACACTAACATGGTGGTGTCACAGCACAGCTTGGGGTCTACACACTGCAGTGCTGGCCTGCTGGCAATGCATCCGTAAAGGAAGCAAGACAACACTGAATGTACGGAATACATTCCTACACTCGCCTCAATATTCATCTCTCTCATTTGGATGAGACGATAAACCGAGTTTTTGCAACATGCGTTTCTGCAGAGCACATAAAAGAACCCACGGCACCATCAGAGTTTTCTGTAGAAAATGTACTTTGACAGTGAAACAAATGTACTTTGACAGTGAAACAAATATACTTTGACAGTGAAACAAATGTACTTTGACAGTGAAACAAATATACTTTGACAGTGAAACAAATATACTTTGACAGTGAAACAAATGTACTTTGACAGTGAAACAAATATACTTTGACAGTGAAACAAATATACTTTGACAGTGAAACAAATATACTTTGACAGTGAAACAAATATACTTTGACAGTGAAACAAATATACTTTGACAGTGAAACAAACATACTTGCAGAGAGAAACAAAATTGGTGGTGCTGCACTTGGCGAGAGTGGTCTGATTTTCACAAAGAGAAGTGTGTTGTGACTAAAATACCACGGCACAATACAACAGTCAATGCGGGCTTTTTTTGTTTGCTTTTTGTTGTTGTTGTTTTTACTGTGATTCTTTTAATTTTAGTCCGTGGGCTACTACTGACACGTGCATTTACATCCATGAGAGGGCCTTTGCGTGTATGACCGTTTTTCACCTCGCCAAAATCCATGTTTTTGGTGGGGGTGGGGTGTATGCTGGGTATGTTCTTGTTTCTATACTCCACCGAACACTGACACGAATTAACGAGCGTATTTGATGTTCTGCATGTGATGGGGGTTCAGATAATTGCAGGTATGCATATTAGTTGACCTGGGGGACCCACTAAACGCAGCTAGGGTTCGATCCCAGGACCCCAAGACTGAACGTGTCGTGCTCACACACACGGCTATTGCGTCCATCAAGTAAAGTAATAAAACGAACGATACCACAGCAACCAACAAACTGTGTCATCAGCACTCGCCCAGTGAAGCACATCTCTCGTGATGCAAGAACGATAACTGCTGGGGAGAGCATGGGTCTCTCAGATGCACGACAACTGGGGTGATTGGACGAATTAGTATCCAACAGAATAATACAGTAAGAAATAAGCTGAGTTTGAAAAAGAGGACAGATAAATAAACTGACTGTTCAACAAAAGAATGAAGAAAGAAATGAACCGAGTGTCCAGCGAAAAAATGAAGAAAGAAACGAACTCAGCAAAAGACGCACCGACCGACCGACCGACCAGCACACAGCCGTTCGTGCCTAACCAACCAGTTCATCAACCTTCCAGCAATCAACCAATCAACTACCAAGGGACTGCAGACATGCCAGTGGAACATTCCGTGTGGGTGCAACGACTTTCAGTGGTGCCATCGCTTGAACCCCTTGGAGTGGCTGGACAGAAAGAAAGATGGAAAAATGAATATCCTACAGGGGAAAAATGAATTGAATTTAGTTCCCTGGATGGGTGTGTTTTCCATCATAAAGCTTAAGTGGATTACATAATTGATAATTTTTTTCTCTGGTTTTGTGTGTGTGTGTGTGTGTGTGTGTGTGCGTGTGTGTGCGTGTCGTGGTCTGATCCCGTCACATGAGACGTTCCTAGGTACAGCCATGTTTCAAGTGGAATGAACGTGAAGCATTGTCCACAAAGTACATGGTCCTACCAACAATGTGTCTTCCGTCTCACACCGCTATTACATGTGACAGGTGCACGCGCTACTGTGATGCAGTGGGTGACTGAGTGCACTGGGAGGGGGGTGGATATGACTGCTGGAGGGGAGGCTGTTGTGCTTGCATGTGTGCGTGCAAGAAGTGTTTTCTTCTATCTATCTATCTATCTATCTATCTATCAGTCTGTCTGTCTGTCTGTGTCTGTCTGTCTGTCTATCTATCTATATATGTTGATTTCCAATCGTCTAATTGTTCTAAAATCAAACAGTCTTGTGATCTAAGTGTGGATAAAAAACAAAACAAAACAAATTGGAGTTTTTGCACAAACCCCTTGTTGCACACAATATCCACAGTAGCACTGGACGTGCTGCACTGACCTCCGTGACGTGCTCCATCCTTCCATCACAGAGCGGCAACTGTATCATAAGAGCGGACATGACAGCTATGTAGCGTAAACAACATGCTTCCAGGGCGGGAGGACAATGGATCCTGATCCTTTCTTGTCAATAACATGAGATTGGTACCTCTGGGTACGATTGGTTCAAAAGTTTTTTTAGAGGACCATCTTTTTAAGATTTCCAGGTAAATACAGTCTCTTTCTGTCATACCACATTTCACATTTAGAAATGCATTGCTGAACAAATGTGTGTGTCTCGATTTAGAATCTGAACTGATGAAACTTTCGAAATTTTCATTTTGCTTCATCTTACGACATTCCATGCTGGCTGCTCTAGAAACAGACTGTTGTTGCTCTGGGGAATCGCTATACTGCTGGCATCAGCCGTTCTGAATTTGCAGAACAGTGCAGGATCCATCCACCGTGACACTAACTAATGTTGTGCTTAACATCGCACGCCCAGTCACCGAATTGTCATGCAGAGCAATGCAAGCGAAAGGAGATGTGTCTCTCTGCTACAGCAATAACGGCATCATGGTAACTCAATGGAAACCCTCTGGGCAGCTGGATGTATTCCAGATGGTGCCAGACAAACAAAGTATAACAGATGGACAGGACACATTTTAGCATACCAACAGTCGGTTTAACTGTGTTAAAGGTCTGAGAAAAGGGGTCAGCTAAGCTTTGTGAATGTGTTTATGTGTGGACTGTGCGCAGGGAGTCAGCAACCAGGGCATTACAATGAATAGGCAGACACACAGGCAGAAAGAAATATGACAAAGAGACAGAAATATAAGGCATGAAAAAATTGCGTGTCAATTTTGGGTTTCTCATCTTTATGCAGGATATTATTTCAACTGCCAGACACAGTCTATTAAAGGTAAAAGTAAAATGACAACGTCTGCAGGAAGTATTGAAATGTAATTCTGAACAACCAGCTTCCAAACACACATGCACATGTGCGTGCGCACGTACATCCACAAAGACACTCACGTGACTTCACACAATCTTGTCACTTGTGCCAAAAGATGGAGAGAGTAACTATGGGTGATGATAACAGCCAGTGATCACTATGCACCACAACAATGCACGGCACCATCATCAAAACCCATTTTAACCAACACTCACCATCCCTCCGCACAGCCGTGGGGCGTTTAAAGGCACGCACAACAACAGAGGCAATGAAAGGGGAAAATGAAGGAATGTAAGTCTGAGAGGAACAAGGACGGTAAATGGAATGAATGGGAGGAAAAGAGGAGGGGGAGGGGCTGGAAAGAGAAGAGGAAGGAGGAAAGACAATCAGA
>JAAQRG010319653.1:0-2500 GCA_011634625.1 Babylonia areolata | reverse complement strand
TGCAAACGAAATCATGTCGCTGTTCTCCACTGTTGGTTGGTTATAGCCATTCCTCCTAGGGGATCTGTCTTACGTCATGTCTAAGACCGACAGGGAGGAAGAGAAATGATATGATACAATTCTGACCACCCTGTGGCAATCACTCGCTGTTTTGTCTGAATCCTTCTTCAAGTGCTCCCCACCCACCTCTCTCTCTCTCTCTCTCTGAATCGATCGTTCTTCCTCTTTATAAAAAGGTAACGTGAATGATCCGAACAATCATCGAGGCAACTCCCATAGCGATGCAGCGAAGTTGTGTTATGTATAATACATAATTCGTCATGTTCAAAGAATCAATCTTTCTAAGTGTTTATCAAACGTTTTCATTCGCAAGTACAGACAATTGTTCAGTATGATACTGAGGTATGGGGCCTAAAAATAGCGCTTCAATCCACTGTAAAAGAGTTCAATTATTTCCCCTGTAAGAAACGTTTAGGCGTATCGATACAAACGCCAAATTGATCAATCTATGGTGAAATATATAGGTATCCAATGATTACATTCTGCCGTTCGAAGTACAAAATACTGAATAAAACTGATTGAAATGGAAGACACAAGACTGCCAAAGAAAGCATATCATATGCTTTTGTACCTAGACAGCAGAGACAAGAAAAATGGGCGACTAAAGTGAAATCAAATTATACGAATCACGATTGCATGGATTAACCAAGGAGTGCATTTTTACAGATGTTTTCCAACAGATTTGTTGATTGTTGATGGCAAGAATGGGACGCTCACATTCAAGACAGCAACATATCTGATTTGCAAGACAGTTTAACTCGCTGCACTGTATTCCAGCACACAATTGGATAACAGGTCAGGGGCATAGCCCCTGTTACTGGTACCATGTAACCCAGTACTACCCGCCGCATGTACAGTCTCCCAACGACGGACCAGGCGGGAAACCTTTCCCAACGGCTGTGAAGGCGGAAGAGGACGACCAAAGGGCAGGGGGAGCTCTTATCCTTGGCTGGAAGTCCCCCTAGGAGACAGAGCTCCGAAGAAAAAACCTGCACCTGCCGAGGTTGTCCAACACGTGGCAGTATCTGCACCTGTGGGACTGTGAGCGTCGGTAGGCGAGAGAGTGGGGAAGGGACTGCACAACTCCTCTTCACTAAAAAAAAAAGTCACCTGTGCTGGTCAGGCAACAGGCTAATGTCGGAACGTCGAGCTAGCCCTTTAACACCCAGCTTCCCAAGATCTGCGGCGATGGAAAAGTGGTAACGGGGACAGGCAGAGGATGCTGTTGGCAGTTCCTTGTCACGACTCTGCACGCAGGCGGCTGTGGGGTGATGGTCGTCCGCCGTAGACTGGGGCAGATGCGGAGCCCGTATCCTCCCACAGTGTCAAAGCAACCCTTTTTAGGGACAGCACTGCTCTCCCCACATGGGGAAGGGGAGATAAAAGGATCCCTAAACAAAGCCTGCCTCACCTAGTACCTAGTAGGAAACCGCACCTACTTGGACATCCAACACTAGCGGTCGAAAACAAAAAAAAAGAAAAGAACCAGGAGTCATGCCCTGACTCTGGGTGCCTGGGATGTTCGCACCCTTTTGGACAGAGACGACAGACCAGAAAGACGCACAGCGCTCATTGCTAGAATGTTTGATCGCTACCAGGTGGACATAGCAGCCCTGAGCGAAACCAGGTTTGCGGGTGAAACCCGGCTGGAGGAAGTTGGAAGGGGCTACACCTTCTACTGCACTGGGAAGCCAGATGCCACCCCAAGAACCTTAGGCGTGGGCTTTGCCATACGAACTTGCACGACAGCTTGACAGCCTTCCACGTGGGATAAACGACAGGCTGATGACTCTATGTCTGAAGCTGTCCGAGGATCACTTCTCCACAGTCGTCAGCTGCTATGCCCCGACGATGACCAACCCTGATGACATCAAAGAAGCTTTCTTAGAGGAGCTCAGCCGCACCATTTCAGCGGTAGACAGAAAGGACAGGCTGATCATCCTTGGGGATTTCAATGCCCGCGTCGGCGTGGACTTCTCCTCGTGGCCAAAAGTCCTAGGACAGCACGGCACTGGCAAGTGCAACTCCAACGGACTGCTTTTGCTCTCGCTCTGCGCGCAGCATGGACTGACCATCGCCAACAACCTCCTCCAACAAGCGGACAAGTACAAGAACACATGGATGCATCCCCGCTCCAAGCAATGGCACATGCTGGACTATATGATTGTCCGGCAGAGGGACAGAGGTGATATTTCCATTACACGCTGCATGAGAGGAGCAGTCTGTTGGTCGGACCATCGCCTGTGCGCAGCAAGATGAACATCAGACTTGCACGCAAGCTCCAACCAGCCAGGCAGAAACCCCCCAGGACGCTGAACATCCACCGCCTCCTTATCCCCAAGGACGTGCTGCAGCAGCAAATCCAAGCAGCTCTCCAAGAAATTTCTGCATCGACTGATGTAGAAGAGGTATAGACTACCTTTAGAGATGCTGTGTACAC
>JAAQRG010319651.1:1668-14246 GCA_011634625.1 Babylonia areolata | reverse complement strand
TCTTTGCATCTCTCTCTCTCTCTCTCTCTCTCTCTCTCTCTCTCTCTCTCTCTATCTATCTGTCTATCTATCTATCTATCTCTCCCTTCACTCTCTCTCTCTGTGTGACCATATTTTCATTCTTTGTAGTATGAGGGAAAACAGCTCCATGGTCACCCGTACACAGACATGTTCCCATATTACATGACAGATCAAGCAGATATAGAAACAAACAGCACAGAAACAGCCAAAAAAATATAAGGGGTCAGGTATGTTTCAAGAGCTGTTTCAAACAAAGTATACTTTGTATAAAGGATTTTTACACAAGGCAATGTTTTGAAAGCTATTTAAAAAGATGAAGTATACTTTATGCAAAGGATTCAACAAAAGGCAGTGTTTTGAGAGCTATTTTAAAGCTGTCCAGTCTGTTACAGTCTGAACCCATTTCATGCACAAACAGGAGATAAAGAATACACAAGTCAAAGATGTTGCAATATATGATTATTAGTGTTCAGATGGCTAAAATAGTGTGTGCTGCCCCCCAAAAATGAAGCTGCCTCAGTCATACAGAAATAAACAGCCACATCCATAAAAGACCTCCAGCATAAGTGATTGAATATGAGAGTTAACACGCTATGCAAAGAAGTACAATGCAGTTACGGCAAACGTCTACATTGCTAACTTTTTCTGGCTGTGTAGTAGTGTTTTGATGTTTTTAATGACTAAAGGACATATTCCATTGCTGCAGCTATCATGATTTTTACTGGATTTCTTGATGTTTTGATACACTTAATGCCATTGTTGCTGTAACACACCACGTATTGCCATGACAACAGGAACATGTTGTGATGCATTATGGGGACACGACTCCTGAGTTCCACAACTGCCTGGTGTTGTTATTGAAAGATCAGGTGCAGGCCATCAGAGACTCCTACCTGCAGTCCTTACCTGAAGGTAATTCTTCCTTTCCTGCCTGCACTCTTTACCTCCAGTAATTCTTCTTTTCCTACCCATGTTCTGCCTGATGGCAGTTATTCTTTCCCTGCCTGTATTACAGCATGAAGACAAAGACACAAGGAGATTTTGTTTCACTGATGTTAAAGACATTTGTTGTGGTATTGTTAATTCTTTCATTCCTGCACACCACTTCATCTTACATGAGTCACTTGAAAATATACCTAAATCAATACTGAAACACACTCATTTGCATGTATTACAAACTGCTTGACTCATTCACACAGCAATAAATAGATGAAGAAAGTGGTGTCATAAACGGAATATGATCTTTTTAACAAGATTAAGAAAATACAGTACACCAAAATAAAATGGATTCAAATTAGCTTTATACACAGAATATCAGCCACAAATGTTAAGAATTTAGATATGGGTGCAACAGATGACTCCTTATACATGTAATGTAAAGAAGTACCTGACAGCATACAATATTTGTTCTTGGATTTCATCCATATTAATAACATTTTGGAAAATGTTGAAACAGTTGTTATCAACTCCAGCAGTAATTTGGTTATCATAGGCTTGTTAAATCTTGGACAGTTCTTGACTTGGCTTCATGGGAGCAGGTTTAGAACCCAACTCAAAATACTAAACTGAAGCGTTTGTTTTTTTGTTGTTTTTTTACAAACATGTGTTTCGCTGACTTGTTATATTTTAAATGCCTTATACTGTTGTAGATTTTTGTTTTGTTTTTAAGTAAGCAACATTGATAAAGGATGTGTCACAGAGTCTGTGCATCCTTTTCTTTTGCTCAAAGTCCAGTGTATAAAGTTTCCTTAGTCCTGTTCTGTAACTTGTAGTTGTATAAGTATTTCAGTTTCTCATATAAACTTCTACCTTACCTTGGCAAGTGGCAAGGCTTTAATTTGACTTATGACCAGAAGGTGGATTGCTATCTTCACAATCTCTTCTTCATCTTTGTCGGATCAGACTTCAACTACTTTGGCATCCCATGATTTTGTTTTTTCTTTTCTTCACCCCTAAGAAAAAAGTTTAGCTGTTGATTTTGTGTACGTAATTTTATCTACATCTCTTCCTATGTGTTTACTGCAATATTTCAATGTAAAAAAAAAAAAAAAAAAGAATACAGACATATTTTGTAAAATAATGATAAAAACCAATGCTACAGTGAGATGAGTGTCTGTGCATGTCTGTGTGTGAGCGTAAACAATGAAAAGAAAAGCTGAAGGGTGAACATATGAGATGAAATCACTTGATGCAGGTCAGACAGATGATGCGTGGGGGAGAGAGGAGGAGGGGGAGCTGCGAGAGAAGCGAGACATGCTGGTTCACTTCCTGCACACCTCCCAGCACTACGTCCCCGAGCGACTCTTGACACGCTTCCCTCTGGACGGTACGCTGTTCTCCTGTCTGCTCATGTATGGCTGTGTCGGTGCATCTCTGTCTCTGAACATGTTCTGCTTCAGTTAGCATTAAAAACACTCTTCGATAAAGTATTATTGGTATTGGTGTATTCCTTTGCCACAACAGACTTCTCTTTGCAGAATTTGGGCAACCCTCTTGGGGGCCAATGTGTTACCAGTTTCAGTAGCTCAAGGAGGCGTCACTGCGTTCGGACAAAACCATATACGCTACACCACATCTGCCAAGCAGATGCCTGACCAGCAGCGTAACCCAACGCGCTTAGTCAGGCCTTGGGGAAAAACAAAACCAAAAAAAAACACACACACACACACAAAAAAAAACAACAACAAAAAACAAAAAACAAAAAAAAAACACACACACACACAAAAAACAAAAAAACAAAAAAAAACGGGGGAATAAATAATAGATAAGCTTGCATAAATAAATAAATAAATAAATAAATAAATAAATAAATAATAATTATAATATAGAAAAAGGTAGTAGTAATAATATTAGTAATACTAATAAAATGATAATAATAAAACATAAATAAATAAGACAACAATGGTGATAAATAAGCAAATAAATGTAAAAAATGAAGACACACATTCACACATACACCCACACATGCATAACAGAAATGCACCAGACATGCAGTTTCACATATATGAAAGCACAGTCAAATACATATAAACGTACATGAGCTCCAACACACACACACACACACGCATTACAGTGCACCTCCTCTACCCCCCTCCTCCACACACTCATTTCTAGTCTAAGTATCGCAGCTTCCACGGCACACACACACACACACACACACACACACACACACACAAACACACACTCACAGAGATGAACACTTACTTGTACAAGCACATATGAAAGCACAGTCAAATACATATAAACGTACATGAGCTCCAACACACACACACACACACACACATTACCTTGCACCTCCTCTACCCTCTCCTCCACACACTCATTTCTAGTCTACGTATCGCAGCTTCCACGGCACACACACAAACACACACTCACAGAGATGAACACTTACTTGTACAAGCACACACACATACGCCCATATCTCCCACCCCCAACTCCACACACGTACATACAAAGATATATATATATATATATATATACACGTTCCAATATCCTGTTGCTCCCACAGTGTAGGCATGCATACACTCGCATACATACCTCATCCTCTACCCCACCTCCCCCCGCACTCCCACCTCCCCTCACACACACACACACACACACACACACACACGTACACATATCTCTCCTGACACTTGTGTACAGTTTCACTCTCGCGCATTCACAAACGCACTCAAAAGCACACATACACACAAACACACACCCGCCACTGACTGGCCGCAAGAGGGATGGGAAAAGATCTCTGATGCCAAGAACGTGGCGTCTAGTGTGTTGCTCGGTCTATTGTGTTTGGAAAGGCCCACAGAGACTCTGTTCCGTTTTGAAGAAATTTGCGCAATGTTGGTTTGGAAATGATGCCGATATTTGTTTGATTTGCAAAGCATCGTGCTCTACCTTTCATGTTAGATTTGCGGCCGCTCCCTCTCTCTGCTTCTATTTCTTTGAGGCGATCGATGGTGTGATGGCCTTGTACCTGTTCTTTTTGGTATTCTTTGACTTTTCTGAGGATTTCCGATTTTCCTAGATGTAGGCCGCTCGTTGGTGTTGCGTTACCAGCAAGTCTGTCAGCTCGCTCATTTCCCTTAACACCTGCATGTCCCGGGCAGTATGACCATGTGAGTTTTTTAATCTGAAAGTTGCGCATTGCGTTATGCCACTCTGGGCTTCCCATTCCGTTTTCAATTTTCTGTATGAGGTTCATTGAGTCGGTTAGAATCATGGCATGTTGGTTTCCGGGCGTATGGAAGGACGATAGCCACTGGAGGGCATGTGTCACAGCTTCAACTTCCATCGTTAGGCTGGAGGTTGTGACTTTGTAGGCAGCATTCTCTTCCCAAATTGTTTTTCCATTTTGTTTCGCAGTGAATCCCCAGCCAGACTGGTCTTTGGTGACTGAGCCATCTGTGTATATGATGATGTCCTCTTCTTTACTGTTTTCTTCTATAAGCAGCTTCACTTCCGCATCAGTTTTGCCCTCTGGCCATTCCCGACAATGTCTTCCTAGAGTGGGTGAAATGACTGTGTTGAATAGATGGTTGAGGTTTTCGGGGTTTTTCTCCCATTCTTTTGTTTCTTTCAGGTCTTGAAGTCGGCATACTAGCTGGATTGTGTCTTCTGCTTGCCCCATCCATGATCTTCCTCGTCCTAGACGGCTGCCTTTTTGTTCTTTGACTGCGTCATGCAGTGGGTTTTGAGGGTTTTCTAATGCTTTGAAGTAGGTCTTGACCTGTTCTAACTTGTTTCTGGCCTGCACTGAAGGAAGGTCAAGCAGGTATCGCATGGTTTCTGTGGGCGTGTCTTTTGTTGTTCCAAGGATCAGCCTCATAGCTTCATTTTGGACTCTTTCTAATTTTAGGAGGTTGCTTTGAGACGGTGTTGTTAGCCCAAGTCCGTAGTCGATCACACTGAGGACGAGTGATTGGTATAGCAGGAAGAGGTGGCGTTGTTCAATTCCTTTGGTTGCCATTGCTTTTAAGACTGAAAGGCCCTTTTTGCATTTGAGAACAGTGTTTTCCGTATGTTTTCTGAAGGTCAGCATCCTGTCGAAGTGTATTCCTAGGTAGCGTAGGCATTCAGTTTTCTCAATTTGAATCCCATCGAATGACACAGAAGGTGGTGATTTGCTCGCGGTTTTGTTGTTGAGGGTGCACAGCAACGTTTGGGCTTTCGCTGGATTGATGGAAGATCCTGTGTCTTTGCACCATTGAGCAATATTGTTTAGTTGTTTCTGGACGGCTTCAGTTCTTTCCTGAGCATTTTTCGAAGTTTTGAAGACCAGGCCGTCATCCGCAAGGGTAAGCACCCGAGCAATTCCATTGTTGTTTAAGTCTGCAAGGCCCTTCGTGTAGACATTGTAGAGGACAGGAGAGAGTGGAGACCCTTGTGGCAGTCCCATGGATAGTTTAGAAGGTGCAGACATCCAATCTCCGAGGCGTAAGGACGACGGTTCTTTCCTGAAGCGCTGCTGCTATCCATCTTGTCAGTGTCAAACTTACTCCATACCTTAGTAGCAGCTCCATGAGGTGCGCAAACTGGACTTTATTGTAGGCATCTTCAAGGTCAATTGCTACTGCTAGTGTTTCTTCTTTTCTTTGAAATCCTTCATACACCTCATATGCAAAGGCAGCTGCATTTTCCCATGTGGACTTGCCTGTTCTGTAACCACCTTGATTTGAAGGGAGAATGTGCCTGTGTTCAAGATCCCTTGCAAGTTTCCTGGCTATCATGCGTTCCATGAGCTTTCCAACAATGTTTTGCATGGTTAGGATCCGGTAGCCGCTTACCTGACGATGGTCCTTTCCTGGTTTTGGTATGGGTTTTAAGAAGCTGTGTGTCCAGTCCTCCGGCACCTGTCCATTGTGGAAACTGTTTTGATATAGATTGAAAAGTTTGCTTCTGTCTTCTTCCGATAGCTCCTTGATGTCTGAGTAACGAACTTTGTCTGGGCCAGGAGCCGATTCTTTCTTGCATTTAGCTATTGCCTCGTTTAGATCATCCATTGTCAAGTCATCATCAGGTCCAGTCTGCATAAGGGTTTGGTTTAACTCCTCAACATATTTCTTTTTCTCATCTAAGTTTCTTTGATCACTCTGTTGTATGAAACGTTTGAGCAAGGCAGATCCTTTTTCTTCATTTGTCTTAAGCTTGGTTCCGTCAGTGTCTAACATGTCTGGGGTTGTTGTTGTGCACGTTTTCCCTTCCATGCGACGATAAAATTGCCAGAACTCTGTCAATGTTGTGTCATAACTGAGTGCCTCGCAAAACTGTTTCCACTTGTCAATTTTGGCCTCTTGAGCAGTGACTTCAAACTGTTTAGTTTTTTCTTTCATTTTTGTTTCAATATCTTTGTCCGGAGATGGTTTTGTTCTTTCTTTTTGCCAAAGTTTGACAGCCGCATGTTTTTCTATCCAGGCTCTTTCTGTGTCGGTATTCCACCATGGGGGCTGAATAGTTTGCATCCTGTTCAGTGCCGTTCTTTTGTTTCTTCTGCGTCTTAATTTTTCGATGACGGTTGTCTCTTTGGTTTCATACTGAAATGGATCACGCAGTTTCATACAGGGTTTATCGGACAGTTTCTGTAGACTGAAAGCTACCGGGAGGTGGTCGCTGCCTTGGTATGGAAGCGTCTCTGCATTCATTTCTGCTTTGAGTCATCGCAGGTGAATAAATCACTTGGTTTTAGGATATTGTTTTGTATTTTTCTAGAGATCACATTTGATTGATGATCATACTGCTGTATAGTTGTGATTAGATGGTTTCGCAAATTATGAAATAAGATACACGTATCTAAGAAATGTAATTCATCTTCAACAACTTCACATATAGCACATAACCTCTTTTCTCTGGGAATGTTTGAATATCTTCCTCGTTCGATGTTTAAATAATGTGTGCTTATTCTGAGTTGACAAAGAGCTTGTTTGTGAGCAGGATCGATTTTATCAGTTAGATAATTCTCAATTTGATAATCGTTTCTTTTAATTTTGTTGTAGAAGTCTAATCTGCTGTATTCAGTTTTTCTCTTGTTTCCAGAATTGTACATACCTATTTCTTAGTTGTTGGCGTAATGTAAATTTAAGTCTGCTGTTACTAAATGACGACTGATTATTCCAAACATGACCTAATTCTACATTGTGAAGAATATTCTTTACAAATTGTATCCAGGGATTTTCAGTTGTGTCTGGTTGGTTCATCATCGACATATAGACGTTTTTGATATGGCTATTATGTGCATCCAGAATATGAGTCCAGTGGTCAAGAACTCTGCATGCAATGTGAATTCCAATTGGAAATCTGCCCAGTTCTGCTAGAGTTGTCAGATTCATTGTTTTAGAATGTACACCTAGAAGCAGTTTGTGTGTGTGTGTGTGTGTGTGTGTGTGTGTGTGTGCATGATACGTGTGTGTATGTTCGCGTTGTGTGCATGTGGTTTATGTTCACGCGCTCGCATGTGTGTGCACACACAGATTCATCACTGCTCAAACGAAGACATTGTAAACAACCAACAAAGCTTTAAAAAAATAAATAAATAAATAAAAAATAATAATCTTCTTTTATTTTTCCCCCTCCCAGTTGTTCGAGGTTCTGTTTCTTCTGGGTCTTGAAGCCGAGCAGTCCACAACCACAGCGTCACCCTGATGACCCTGTTCCTGCTACACCCTGCTCCCTTCCTGTACCCAGCTGACCAACATCTTCACATCTATATGTCACTGCAGCCGTTTTCATGTTACCTCCCTTCAATGAAATCCATTTAGTAATCTGGAATCTGAATCTGGAACGATACGTTGCAGGAACCTTTGCAGGTTATCGCCGCAACGGGTGATGGGAGCGCATGGCTTGATTAGTCTATGAATCCGTCTATTTTTGTTTTAAGCTCAAATTGTCCTCATCTACATTTACTTAACTATATATAAGTTCACTTAACTATGTTGAAGAAAACTTTATATTCTACTCCAACTGACACAGTCGTTCTCGAGTTGTTCTCCAAGATGTCCTGGTTCAGCACTGTGTCTCCCTAGCAGGGTGGGCTGGGGGTGGGCGTGGGCGTGGGGGGTTCTGCAGTTTATTTTATTTCATTGTCTATCTGCTTACTTTTGTATGTTATCCATGTATTCATTTGTTTGTTTATTTATTCATTGATTTGATTATGTATCCCTTTATTTGTTCATGCACCTTTTTCTTTCCCCCTAAGGGCCTGATCGACCAAGCGCGTTGGGTTACGCTGCTGGTCAGGCATCTGCTTAGCAGATGTGGCGTAGCGTCTATGGATTTGTCTGAACGCAGTGACGCCTCCTTGAGTAACTGAACTGAACTGAACTGAATTAACTGTACCATTATCTTAAGGACAAGGGTGGCAGAATGGTTGAGACACTTAACTGCCAATACAGAGAGGATCTGGGTTCGAATCCCGCTCTGGCCCTTTCTCCCTAGTTTGACTGGAAAATCAAACTGAACGTCCAGTCCTTTGGACGAGATGATAAAACCAAGGTCCTGTGTGCAGCACGCACCTGGCGCACTGAAAAAGAACCCATGGCAACGAGAGTGTTGTCCTCTGATAGGTACACGAACATGTATGCATGCACTCAAGGCCTGATTAAGCACGTTGGGTTATGCTGCCGATCAGGCACAGCGACATGTGGTGTAACGTATATGGATTTGTCCAAACGCAGTGACATCTTGAAAAACGGAAACTTTAACTGTACTCCTATCTATTTTAAATATTCATCCCTGATTCCATCATTCTGTCATCTTCAAATGGAAAATAAAATTTTTCGAGAAACTGAGATATTTGCTTTTTTTTTTGCTTTTAAAAAAAATTTTTTTTAAATAAATATCATTTTAATTCACGCTTTTGTGTCATTTGTGGGCGCATCTGCCTACAGCCTGATGAAACAGCTGTCGATTTCTGGCAGAGAGAGGACACGGGCTCTCAAGGCAATGGCAGAAACAGCAGAAAAGAGTTCCAGCTGGATCTGGTCCAGGAGGAATGAAAGTAAACTTCATAAGGATTAAATTTCCCTACTCAAACTAGGCATACGATAGCTCAGTGGTTAAAACGTCTGCCAGAAAAGGTGACTCAGTCCTGATGTGGCGACCACCCTGGAGGCACGGGTTCAAACCTGCTGAGGACCAGGGAAAAAAAAAGAAAAAGAAAAGAAAAGGCGGCAATACAAGGCCATCCATGAGTCATGACTGGGTGCAACCCAGCCCCTTAGAGTGTAAGGAGTTAACTCTCTCCATACGAACGGCGAAAGAGACGACGTTAACAGCGTTTCACCCAAGTTACCATCATCAAAATATTGCAAGAGGAAGGCTCTTATGCTGAAGAGGTGAATGTTGACAAAGAATACCACAATTCTGATGACGGAAGATAAAGGTTGGGTCATTCAGACACCCACTGGACATCCGAGGGGTCTGTGTGGAGGAGAAGAGAGGACTGGCCGTACTGAGTGAGTTAACGGCCAAAACACTTGACTGAGGATGGCTTCTTCTCTGAATGGATTAGAAAATGAAGGAGGATATCAGAAAGAAAAGGAGAAAAGAGGGCATTTCTAGCACAGAATTTCCAGGTGGGGTATAGGGACGCACTACTGCTGATCATTATTGTACACACATACACAGATTGTCACGACCATGATCATGAGATGCCTAACACCACACGCTCAAATCAGCTCATTTGTTTATTTACACAACATCGCATGTAGGTTTGAAAGAAAAGTAACAAAACTGCTCTCAACACATTTTCCCATAAGATATGTTTCAGTGAGCGAGTAAACAGAGTTTTAGAAGTAAACAACCAGCTAAGAAATGTTCCTGATTCTTTTCTTTATGCATAATAAAATCAAAAACAGAGAAGAATGTGCTGAAGTTTTAATGAAAAGAAACAGTATCATTTGCATGAACATAGAAATGAAATGAACATTATAAACTGTTGCGATATTCAGCAAAACAAGTAGAAAAAAAAAAAGTAGTAAGCAAAGACTACTGTATGCACCTAACTGACACACATTAACAGGTTCACCCGCCCACCTATTCACGTGGACACACACACACACACACACACACACCATCATCATAAACTACTCAGTGTCAGATTGAAGTGGTGTTGTACTAACACACACATGCATTCTTGAGCACACACACACACACACACACATGTACATGTACATATACAGGTACATACACATACACACTGACAAACACTCAGATCTGAACATAAACCCACCCGTGCTATTGCACATGCGGACTTACATTGCCTGAAGAACTAACATACAGGCCCAATATATTATCAAATGCCCTCAATAAACTGCGATAATTCAGCACAAAAAACAGAAGCCTAAATATCCTGTACATCAACTAGGATGCCAAGCAAAAGACAAGCAACTGACCATCTGTACATCAACAAGGATGTCAAGCTGTTTTCTTTTTCCCGATGGTATGGCAATTTGCGGGCCTACAGCTTCACTGAGATTGCTACAGGGCCTTGGGCCTGAAGCCCTGAGTGCAGCTCCACATACAGTTGCGCCTTAGGGCCAAAATTCTTTTTCCCCTCCTTTCTTCTCTCTCCCTCTCCATGCTGCGCGCACCTCCCCACATGTCATTAACAGCCGGACTAACGGCTGATGGACATTGCAGAGGGAAGAAGAAGGAGGACAAGCAACTGACCATTCCTTCCAAGGAAGCAACTCACTAATCTTGTCACATACACTGCTGAGTGAAAGCGGCAAAGTGAGAGCTGTACGACCAATGGTTTCTCCACTGCAATGGGAAGTCACCTACAGCTTGGTCTTTTGTCAAGAACTATAACACATATTTCATACCCTAATATTTTTCAATGTCAAATACAAAATATACTTGGGAGGTATTATACATTATCTATATCCAACAAAATTTAAAACCGTAATCTGCTTCATCAAAGAAAACAACAACAACCAATATCAATCTTTTAAAAGTTATAAAAAAAAACCCACCAAAACTTACATCTTTTCAATAATCATATCAGTCCTGATCACGAAATGATAAATAAGTACACAGAACCGAAAAAAATTCAACACAAAATGTATGCCCAGAACTAACCAAGAAAAATCTATACAAAACGTGTCTCATTCAAAACAAGATAATCTTACCAACATAACCCACCGTCTGCAGTATTCATGAGCAACGCAGTAACATAACAGCCTTGGGGGCTAGCTGGCCTTTGGGGACCATCCCAACACCGACTGTCCTGAAACCCTCTTGGCCGAGAGAGTAGGGATGTGACTTGGGCAAGACACTCTCCACTGTGATCAAATTCCAGCCCAGATAGTTGGGACAGAATTTGCCTCCTCCGCTGTTCTGATGGCTATAGTTCGACATAACTGACCATTAATATTCACGTAATAGTTCTACAATCCACTTGATGAGCCATGAACCTATCTATCGGAGAGGGACGGTCTCATAACGATGATAACGATGACAAAGGAATGATGAAGATGATGATGGCAGCAGCATGAAGAGAGAGGTGGTGACAAACGGATGTTGATGCTGACGATGACGCTAACACAGGCCAGAGAGAGGACCTCAGGAAGCTGGAGACGGGGCGGGCTGGATGGACAGCAGACTGCCGAACAGGAAATGCTGCACGATGGGGAACTTAGCCAACACCTGGAACAAAAACCACACCACCACCACCATGGAAACAAGAACATACCCAGCATGCACACCCCCTGAAAACAGAGAATGGCTGCCTACATGGCGGGGTAAATAAACAAAAAGGACATACATGCAAAATGTTACATGTCGGTATGAGTGTGTATGTGTGCGTGGCTGAAACCTGGCTGAATGACACAGGAAACGAATGATGAGTGCCCAGTGGCAGCTGTCGTCGGCTCTACCCAGGTAGGCAGCCTGTTGTGTAAATGACCCAATGTTTGTAAAGCGCTTAGAGCTTGGTCTCTCAACTTAAACTTAGAAGCAAGACAAGAAGTGTCAATGACAAAGCAAGCAAGCACACACACAAACACACAAGCATGCAAACACACACACACACACACGCACACAATTCACAAATGGAAAGTGTCAATGACAAAGCAAGCAAGGAAGTAAGCGCGCGCACACACACGCACACACACGCACTGTTTTCAGAAAAAGATTCTTGAACGATATATGTCGTCCAAATGCCAAGCTTAGTGAACTGACCTTACTAAATGACCTTACAGCCAAGATTTGTTCATGAATGTTTCTTTCCATATTATGTTCATGTTCATGTTTCATTGCATCTTATAAAGCTTAAGTTTTCATGACAATAAAATATTCTATTCTATTCACAGGCACATGCACGCACACACACAAACACACACCACACACACACACACACACACACACACGACACACACACACACACCCACAAAACACACACACACACACACAAACACACACACCCACAAAACACACACACACACACACACAAACACACCACACAAACATGCCCCCACCACACACACAAACACACACCACACACACACACACACACACGACACACACACACACACAAACACACACACACACAAACAAACACACACCAC
>JAAQRG010319650.1:0-15406 GCA_011634625.1 Babylonia areolata | reverse complement strand
AGGGGGGACAAGGGGAGGCGACTGTGTACATGTGCAGCATGTGTGACCAGCAGTTCGGCAGCATGGAGGATGCTCAGCACCACGTCCTCATCTCGCACGGTCTGGGTCCCCCTCCTCCTCCTCCTCCTCCTCCCCCACCCCTGGCCGGGGGATTGGACAGTGGTGCCTCTGTATCCATGGAGACGCAGGAGAGTGGTGCTGTGGATTTGGCCAGTGAGCAGCAGATGGCATGACCCCTTGACATTGCCTCTGTATCCATGGAGACACGAGATAAAGGTCGCATAATCAGCGAGCAGCAGGTGGCTTGACCCCTTGACATTGCCTCTGTATCCATGGAGCCACGAGATAAAGGTCGCATAATCAGCGAGCAGCAGATTGCATAACCCTTGACATTGCCTCTGTATCCATGGAGACTGACAGGGGACAGCGGTGCCATGGATTTGGCCAGTGAGCAGCAGATCACATTTATATCCCCTTGACAGTGCCTCGGTATCCATGGAGGCATGAGATAGTGGTGCCATGGATTTGACTAGCGAGCAGATCGCATATGAACCCCTTGATTGCTGGCCCTGTGAGAAATGAGGGGATCTGTGTTGCATGGGTTTGAAGTGCAGTTACTTTTTGCTTATATCACAGATTGACAAAAGTTCACAGTTGGGCCAACAGCAAAGTGAGAGCTGTATTATCAATGGTTTTTCCATTGAAGTGTGAAATCATTTACAGCTTAGTATTTTGTGAAGGCCTAGGCAAAATGGCGCTGGGTCTTAGTGCTGCAGCCTTGGGAGTCAGTTGGCCTTTGGGAACCATCCCCAACGCTGACTGTCCTCTTAGCCGAGAGAGTGGGGATGTAACCTGGGCAAGACAGTCTCCACTATAATCAAATTCTGGCCTAGATCGTCAGGACAGCAGTGGCCTCCTCTGCTGTTCTGATGGTCATAGTCGGACATGACTGACAATCATACATACTACTTTCTGTGTTCCTTTCAGTGGTGTCATTGATCTTACTGAACAAAGGAAATGCAGTGTGAAGTGGAGGACGTCCAGACACAGAGTGGTGACTGATATCCTGACTTGTAAGCTCTGTCTTTTCTCAGTGAGGTGCTGCATGACAGTCAGTTGTGTCTAAAGTCTTAACTCATTCCGGACGATGGAACACTATAGTGTTCCTGACGTAAGGTAGCATTCCAGATGATGGAACGCTATAGCAGTTTCGACAATTAAAACTTTTTCCACATTTTCCTCATGAGGTAGCATAACATTTGCAGCTACACCGGGCATTGCAAACGTGTCAAAGGTCGAATGGAAAGTTTCTTCATGAGATTCCTTAACAACACACTCCACAGCGAGCCAGCAAGTTCAGGACCCCACATGACAGCTAATCTGCATACATATTGAAACTGGCATCGCAGGTGATACAAGTGGAAATTTTTGGAGCAAACTAGATCATGACAGTGGCTTTTACCACTGCTGAAGTGATTGAAATGCTTCTAACTGAAGGTTTCGACATCGACGAGGATGATGAAGACGTTGAATAAAGTATCTGCAGTGAAGAAAGCTACCAGCAAGGAGATACTGATAGTGACTCAGCTTCTGAGAGCAGTGAAGAGGGAGGGTGGTGGGCGTTCACATGACGTGAGGGAGGGGTCAGTGGGTCAAGTACAGTGAGTTTCATTCAGTTACTTTATGTTTCATATTTTTTGTGTGTTTTTTCCTAACCCTAACAAATGGGTTGTCTGTAGGAAAATGCAAGGGAGAAAACTATTCGTCCAGAGTGAGTTAAGATGACCACTCTCTCAAGCCTAAGAGGGTTTTAGGACAGTCAGCGCTGGGATGGTTCCCCAAAGGCCAGTTTGCCCCCAAGGCTGCAGTGGGACTGAGAACCAGTGCATTTTTGCCTCCTAGTTTGAGTCATATTCCTTCACTAAGCTGTAAATGATTTCCCATTGCAGTGGAGAAATCATGCGGTTCTCACTTTGATGTTGGCCAAACTGTAAGCTTACGTCAATCTGTGATAAAAACTGAGCATTGAGCCCCAGTGAGTTGATAGCCCTTCCTCAGTGAGCGTACTAATTAGCAGCAGTCAAGGGGTTAATTGATGCAGCTTCTTTGTGTTAATGCTGAGTTTTGTAAGTTTATTTACCAGCATCCCAACCCTTGAAACCTTTGTTTCCACACGTTGTAATAAATATGACACTGTGATACTATGATTGTACAGGAAATATATTAATCAACTCCCATTTCCTCACTGTGGAATAGAATGATTATTACAGATTACTTAGTGCAGAATTTATGAAGTGAAGTGCATGATACAAGATGGAGAGTATAAAGCCGACTTCTGGCAGGTTTTTATGTTATTTATTTCTTTTTATGGAATGAATTGCTGGCCCTGTTATTGAGTTGCCATTCCCAAGCAACGCACCTATGGTGGTGGTTGTTTTTGTCAAACTTTGTTGTTGTTTTTGTCAAATTTGTATAAACACTTATGTATTTCAGTTTTGATGGGCAGTGAATTATTGTGATTATCTCCTTTGTATTTAT
Organism: Babylonia areolata; assembly: GCA_011634625.1. Classification (NCBI taxonomy): domain Eukaryota; kingdom Metazoa; phylum Mollusca; class Gastropoda; order Neogastropoda; family Buccinidae; genus Babylonia; species Babylonia areolata. The sequence goes on along the minus strand of JAAQRG010319650.1, from coordinate 12,868 downwards.
TTGAATTTGACTTTTTCAATGTACGCTCTTTCATACTGTTTCAAACTGACTTTGAATGAGAAACAAAAAAACATCTTATCACTTACATTGAACTCTGAAACAGAGATTGATTTCAGAGAACTGCACTCCTTTGCAACATTATTTGAGCAAGAATCACACAACAAAAAAACATGATAATGAAAAGAAAAAAAAGAGAGAAAGTCCATTTTTTCTGTCAGTGTTGACTTTTTCCAAGGATGAACGATGTAGTATATGAAAAATGGCATATGAAGTGTATGTATACTCTCTCAGTGCTTTCAGCAGTATGTTGATATGTCTGTCTGTTGCATACCCACAGCGTGACCTCCACACACCCAGTTCAAGTGCAGAAAAGATGAAACATCAAGGCACCATCCCATGTTTTAGTCAAATACATGCAGACAGACACAACAGCCGAGCTGTTAAAGCATTGGACTTTCAATCTGAGGGTCCCGGGTTCGAATCTTGGTAACGGCACCTGGTGGATAAAGGATGGAGATTTTTCCGATCTCCCAGGTCAACGTATGTGCAGACCTGCTAGTGCCTGAGCCCCCCTTGTGTGTATATGCAAGCAGAAGATAAAATATGCATGTTTAAGATCCTGTAATCCATGTCAGCGTTCGGTGGGTTATGGAAAAAAGAACATACACAGCATGCACACCCAAAAAAACGGAGTATGGCTGCCTACAATGTGGGGAGGAAACGGTCATACACGTAAAAGCCCACACGTGTACATATAAGTGACATGGGAGTTGCAGCTCACGAATGAAGAAGTCAAAAACATTCAGTCCATCAGAATAGTTGGTCAGAAGCTGGTGGCACCAGAATTGAAACCTTAATTGGAATGCCAGATGCAGGATAAGTGGCTGAGTGACAAAGCTGATGAGATCCAGGGATATGCTGACAGGCACGATATGAAGAGGTTCTATGATGCCTTAAAAGAAGTCTACGGCCCCACATCCTCAGGATCATCCCCCTCCTCAGTGCAGATGGGAATACCTTGATCACCGAGAAGGAGAACATTCTTGAACGATGGGCTGAGCACTTCAACAGTGTCTTAAATCGCCCTTCCTCCATAAATGATGAAGCCATAGACCGTCTCCCACAAGTCCCCACCAACGAAGCACTGGACGATCCGCCAACACTTCTTGAGACCCAGAAAGCAATCCGTCTGCTATCCGGTGGCAAAGCACCTGGCTCAGACTCCATACCAGCAGAGGTCTACAAGGATGGAGGCACTGTGCTGACTGAGAAGCTCCATCAGCTGTACTCACTCATGTGGAAAGAAGAGACGATCCCCAGGATTTCAAAGATGCATCTATCATTCACTTGTACAAGCGAAAGGGGAACCGGCAAGCCTGTGATAACCATCAGGGCATTTCCTTGCTCTCCATCGCAGGCAAGATACTTGCCAGGATCCTACTAAACCGCCTCACAGCACACCTTGACCAAGGTTATTTGCCTGAGAGCCAATGTGGATTCCGGAAAGAGCGCGGAACCACTGACATGGTGTTTGCTGCAAGGCAGCAGCAAGAGAAATGTCAGGAGCAAAATGCTGATCTGTTCTCCACCTATGTCGACCTCACTAAGGCCTTGGACACCGTGAGTAGAGAGGGACTGTGGAAGATCATGGCCAAGTACGGATGCCCTCGGAAATTTATTTCCTTGGTCAGCCAATTCCATGAAGGCATGCAGGCTCGAGTCCAGGACAATGGCGAAACATCTGCTCCTTTGCTGTCACAAATGGTGTCAAGCAAGGCTGCGTCCTGGCTCCAACGCTGTTCAGCCTCATGTTCTCTGCAATGCTTACTGATGCCTTCAGAGATGGCGATGCTGGAATCGGCCTAACGTACCGAACAGATGGCAAGCTATTTAACCTCAAGAAAGGCTTCAAGCAAAAACGAAGGTCATGACAGACATCATCAGAGACTTTTTGTTTGCTGATGATTGTGCCCTCAACGCTGGATCTGAAGCTGGCATGCAACTCAGCGTCGACAAGTTTGCCACTGCCAGCAGGAACTTCGGCCTTACCATCAGCACGAGGGAAAACTGAAGTTCTCCATCAGCCAGCCCAGAAACCCCACGTTGAGCCAACATCACAGTCAACGGTCAGAGACTCATTGCGGTGGAGTGGTTCACATACCTTGGCAGCACACTGTCACGAAATGCGACCATCGACGATGAAGTGAACGTCAGGATTGCAAGAGCAAGCGCAACTTTTGGTAGACTGAATGCAAATGTCTGGAACAGAAGAGGCATTAGTCTTGAGACCAAGCTAAAGGTCTACAGAGCAGTAGTTCTCCCCACACTACTGTACGCCTGCGAAACTTGGACAATGTACCAACGACATGCCAAGAAGCTGAACCACTTCCACACAACATGCCTCAGGAAGCTACTGAACATCAAGTGGCAAGACAGGACCCCAGACACAGAGGTACTCGCAAAAGCCACCCTTCCCAGCATCTTCACCATCCTGATGCAGTCCCAGCTTCGCTGGGCTGGACACGTGGCGTGTATGCCAGACCATCGGCTGCCCAAAAGGCTCTTCTATGGCGAGCTGCAACAAGGGAAGAGATCACACGGAGGTCAGAAGAAGCGCTTCAGAGATACCCTGAAAGTCTCTCTGAAAGCGTTTGATATCAACCCTGACTCCTGGGAGGAATCTGCAGCGGACCGTGACAAATGGCGCACTGCTGTGCACAAAGGTGCCAAGTTGTGCGAGGCCAACAGGACTGCTGCAGCTGTTCAGAAGAGGCAGGCCAGAAAGTCACGGGCAAACAATCTCCCTGACAATGATATGCCTGTCTTTGTCTGCCCCAACTGTCAGCGAACATTTCGTGCGCAGATTGGACTATTCAGCCATCTCCGCACTCACAGATAGATTCATGAGCATCCTCCCCCCACCCCACCACCACCCTCCCCCCATCCCCCATCTGGATGACAACGATGGTCATCATCGATCTCGATGGACACACCACCACCATACGTGTTGCCGTTTTCTGCCTGGCCCTTGCCTATTAAGTCTTCTGATGTCATCCACAAGACAACGTGACGTGCATAATCTATCATGTTTCTTATATAAAACATTCAGACTATGATAAATTTCAGCCTCGTTACTAGTATATCATAAACTATTGTTTCTCATTTCAATATTATTTTGTTGAAATTTGATTTTATTCTTGGATATTTTGGTATGGTATTTGTTCGCTTATCCCTTCATGAGGGATTATGGCCTGAAAGATAAGCAATTCGCATTCCCATTCGCGTCCTCTCTCTCTCTCTCTCTCTCTCTCTCTCTCTCTCTCTCTCTCTCTCAGAATAAAAACTTAAGGATCAGCCCTTTTTTGTATCTTGTTAAGAATGTCCAACACCGTAAGCATTTTCAGACTCAGAATTCGTATGTCACCTCTAAATTCACATTTTTACAATATAACCCAGCCAGGACAGAAACAAATGGTGCCCTTTGCAAGAAAATGCTATAATCAGAACCTCACCTTTTACTTATATGTCCCAAGTATAATGAAATATGAAGTGAATTTATTCCGCCAAAGTATTCTCGAAATCATTGTATGTTTAGATTCTGCTTATCTCTGGTGCAAATGAATTTGGTTCAGTTAAGCTGTCTAGTTTTTTTCACAAAGCAATAAATGTGCGGATGTAAGGTACAAAAATGTAGACATTCCCCTGTACACAGGACATGCCATCACTTATCTTATGGACCAGATGCCTGACATTAGAATACTTTTGACTTTGACTGTTTTGACTCTCTCTTTCTCTCACTCTCTCTCTCTCTCTCTCCCACGCAGACAGACAGCACACACACACACACACACACAGGGCTACGCTTTTGCTCACACAAGTGCAAACAAACAGTGAGCACAAGCGCGGACCAACATGCGTGCACATACAGGTATATACACGTACACATGCACGTGCACGCATAGCCCCCGTACCAATCCTTCCCTCACACACACAAATACACACACATGCGCACACAGACACACACACACACACACACACACACACACACACACACACACACACACAAAGAAAAAAAACAACAACAACCTTTACAGCACCAAAGTCTTGTATTGCGTTGTATCACATATGACTGCTGTGTTTAATTTAAAACAAACAAATAAACACAAAAAACAACAACAACAAAACAACACTTTACAGCTTTTTTCTTCTCTTTTCCTTCTGTATAATCTCGTGTCCGAAAGCAGCCTGTAAAAAAAACAACCCAAAATCAAAACAACAACAAAACGAAGCAGCATAGGTTTATGTTCAACTCTCGTTAATTAAGATTCGAAAGCGTTGACTAAGGGATGTTTCACCTCTGCAACCAACCAGTAGTGATGTACTAACAGTCTACTATAACATTTGAATGCTTTTAGTAGATTGGTACACACACAGGTGTTAGGCCCATGTCCAGTCTGAACCCTGACGGTACCTTTTCAGAGGCAACACATCGGTTGTTTCCGTTCAGGAAGATACAAGGCGTTGCTGTCTTTCAGCCTGTGGTAATGAAGAAGTCGGACATTAAAACAACAACAAACAACAACAAATAACTGGGTTTAGAATGACGTAGGACATTTTATACACAGTGCTGAAAATGGCCAAGTCCATTTAGTACCCTTCCGGACTAAAATACAGGTTATCCCCCATGCGGTTTACCATCATCTTAGCTATTTCATCAAATTCATGAGATGATTATGTGTTCACAGTGGATAATCAAAAACATATGTATGATACTAGTAAACATGATTCTCCATTCGTTGGTATCAAGTACCAGTTATAGGCACCGATATGCGATGGCTTCAATACCCTGCCAGCTTCTAACCTGGAAGACTAGACAGTGTCAGCAAAATTGTTTTGCAATTACAGTAAACAAACAAACAAAAAAACACTAACAAAAAAAACACACCAACAAACAACAACAAAAAAACAACAACCAACCAAACAAACAAAAAAAAGCCGGGTACTGATGAGAACGTGCACTGTCTCTGTGCGGACTTCAAGGTGGTCAGACCAGAATTGTACACCTCGAAAAGCCTCACAGCCACAGATGACTCATCACCATTCGAGCGTTCAAAAAACATAATACTCTGCGATGTAGCAACTATACGGGAAACAACATTCAGTGCAATTACAAAACAAAAACAACAACCCCAAAACACACAAAAAAAACCCTTAATCAAAGTCGAAAAGTAGCAGCTGGTAAAAAAAAACACCCGTAATTCAGACAGATAAATTTCTCTATATGATGGTTTTTACACACACGTGTAATGATCTTGCCTTATTGTTACTACTTATTTGCTTCTGCTCTCTTTCTCTCCATAATCCCTAGAAGGCCTATGTACGAACTACATCAATCACCTCGTTCTTATAGGTTTGTCAGTCGTAACAGCCCCGATCTCACCAGTTCCTCACCGCTACAGGAGTTGTTCCATCAGACTGGTGACTTGCATACGTGACGCCCGTTTCCAAAATATTGGCAAACACTGACACATGATGGAGTCTCCCGTCGGACGGACGTATGAGTAGGCAGGCAGACTTATCTGTCGGTGTGTGTCCTCCTATGGGAGAAGAGGGCGATTCCGGATGCGCAGCACTGCAAGGGAAAAACGTCTCCAGAAGTTGAGCCCTTCTTCCTTCGCTCACGCTTCTCCTTAATGGTCAGCGTTCTCTTGATATCAAACGTCTTTGTGCCACTAGAGCACAGCATCCTCCAGCGAGAGCGGTCAAGGGCATCAGTTTCCCAGGAAGCGATGACTATGTCACAGGCTTTGAGGTTTGTCTTCAAGGTGTCCTGGAAGCGCTTGCGGGGTCTTCCAAGTTCGCAGTGGCCTTCCTTCAGCTGGCCATACAATAACATCTTCGGGATATCAGTGGCTATGCCCCTGACCTGCCGCCTGGCAAACACTACAACTGAGCAATTTACCATAGCCCATGTGATTGTTTATGATGTCATGCACCACCTCGAGAACGCCGTGAAATCCAGACCAGAACAGCACGGCTTCCGCAAATCAAGATCTTGCGACACCCATGTGCTGGACTTTACTGAACAGCGAGTGAAAACATGGAGCATGGTCATCAAGCAGGCATCATCACAACGGACCTTGCCCGGGCATTTCATGAATCTATCACAGTCTCCTGCTTCATAACCTCCCCACTGTGGAGTCAAAGACAAGGTATAAGTCGTATTTTTTGTGTCCTCGGTACACTTGGTAATAAAGACATATTATATTCTTTTCTATTGTATTCTATTCTGTTCTATTGTATCCAAGTCGGTCTGTAGCACAGGGCCTGTCTCGAAGATCGGGAACAGGCAGTGGTGGTCCATGGCACCATACCAGACTACATCGGCTTGTTTTCGGGAGTACCATGGTACTCTCGACCATTGGGATATGTGTTTGGGCCAGCACACGTTTTTGCCAGGATCAAATACCCCCCCCCCCCCGCCCCCCCACAAGAGCAACTCACCTCACTGACACGCCTATCCGCTGACTATCGACGTTTCACTAAAAACCAACACCCTCTGCAAATAGACCTTCAGCCCTTAGACAACAAGGGCAAAATCTGGATAGAAAACAACAACAAGAAATAGCGAAACCAAACAAACAAAAACAAAAACAGTGAATTTCTTTCGGTCATTCGCAAGGGAACAAATTTTGTCGCCCAAGTAAGAACTTGATGGTCACACATGAGCAACAGCCACCTCTATCTAATTACCTTGAGTCCCCGTGTGCCAGGACATCAGACGGGAGGAAGACAGACGTCAACAACACGTGACGCGATAAAACCAACAAACCTACCAGTCTCAGGCACTCAAACCTGAACATCAGCGCTGCTCTGTCTGAAAAATGCAGCAGAGAAGACCACTGTCCACGCTCTCAGTGGAATACGCCTGCACAGTATGTCAACCCTGCACCAAGACAAGACCTAGGCTGTCCAGAGAGGGAGAGCTGTCCGCACGGATTATTGCAAACTGCTACCACAACACACGGTTATGCGTTGACTTCTGATACAGTGTTCACCAGTGATCAGGATTTGAGGTCCTGGGCTGGGCTGCATGAGGCGATCTTCGCAGTGGTAAGTGTGCTTAGTGTTAAGAATGTTCCTAAGTATATGGAATTTACTGTGGAGTTGGCAGCATTCTTAACGATAATGAAACTTAGCGCTACGAATTTCGCTCATGCAACCCACCCCTGGTTCGAGGAAAGGTGTAGTGTCTTTAGGGAATGCATTTTAATCCCGAACCTCCTCACTCCGCTCAGGTGTGAAAGGAAACCTGACTTCGGTTTGGAAGGTTAATTAAAACGGCGGAAAGAGAGGAGTTTTGCCCCGCCTTACAATGCCAGGCCATGGACACAGTGAATACAAATCCACTGCCACGACTGATGTGAAAAGGCTCTTGGACCTTTTAACCTGACTACAAAACATCAGGTATCAGTGTCGTGGTCAGAGTCCCTGAGTGACCTGAACTCCAGCATGGCGGAAAGCGTGCACGAGTGGCCATGCTGTACGTGAATCTCAATAACTAAGCTGAGATGGTGGGGTCATTTCTAGTCCCCCCCAGCCCCCCGCCCCCACCCCCAACCCATCCACTCCTGCCAAAGAAAATATCAGACTAAGGAGAACGCAGTGCAGGGAGTTTTCTTTTTTTTTTTCTTTCACTCTCTTTTCCCCCAACACTATATGGCACTGGAACTGCCAGAAACAACTGTAGCAGCTGAATACCTTTGAGTCAACTTTACTTCAAATAACTTGGAGTAGCTAGACTTTTTTTTTCTTTCCTTTATACATATATCTTGTAAAAGATCTCTTTTGGCGCAGTTCTGCATTTCTGCATTGGAATGCCTTGGGATCTGCCAGCCAACGGGTGAAAAGAAAACAAAAACGTAGTCATCATCATCACCATCATCACCATCATCAGGCTATAATCCAGTATAAAGGCTATGAACAGAACCGATTATATGTGCATCTCTCTCTCTCTCTCTCTCTCTCTCTCTCTCTCTCTCTCTCTTTTTCTCTCTACCATTGCACTCATAATTGTAACCTTTTTTTTCTTTTTTCTTTTTTTACAGATCAACGGAACCATGAAGGAAAACACACGCAGAAAAACAAATCCTTCTATTGGGAAAGTAAGATTTTGCAAAGGTGTTTAAACCAACAAAGAAAAGGCAGTGGAGTGGGAGCGTGGCCTGGAGGATGGAACCCGAGGACACAGAAGAGCTTAACCCTTTCACCGCCAGTCAATTTAGAGTACAAAATTCCCTTGTGGTATAAACACAGAAAAGATAGTGGCTAAATATAGCTGGGGATTCCCCCTGCGATGTATAGAAAATATGGCCTATCCTACCATCGAGCATTAAGAGCAGTAGGTTCATGGATAACAGACCAATGAATGGTCACCTTTCAGTGACATGGGTCCTCTACCACGCCTGTGCATAAAAGCGAGCTTGGCGGTGAAAGGGTTAAAACAGTGAACACAACAACGACAACTACTGTAGTCCAGAGTGAAAGCCCTATGCCAGTGAGTGTAGTGTCCACAGCAACCAACAGAGAAACGCCATGTAGCACTGGGAATTAGAATACGTCACTTACCTGTACATCATCTTCACCTTCCACCTAGTGAACTGTGACACTGGGAATAAGAACACGTCACTTACATGTACATAATCGTCACCCTTCACCCCGTGAACTGTAGCACTTGGAATAAGAAATAAGAACACGTCACTTACATGCACATTATCTTCACCTTTCACCCCGTGAACTGTCATGGCCTGGCTTCGCTGACGAAGATCTAGGAAGGGCGTTGTCCACGTCTGATGCAGGCACGCTCATGGCTGACAAGGCCAATGCGGGAAAAGCAGAGTCGGTCGCAGCGGTTGCAAGGGAAAGTCTGGTCTGGGTTCGCGGCTGCAGCGTCGTGGTTCTTCCTCCTTCTGCGTTTGTCCTCAAGGCTGGCCCTGCGGTTGTTTTCGAAGGAGGAGACAGCTTGGTGGATGGTGCGTCGCCAGGTCTCTCTATCAGCGGCTACTGCGGACCACTGGCGATGGTCAATGTGACAGGCACCGAGAGCTTTCTTCAAGGAGTCTTTGTATCTCTTCTTGGGTGCTCCTCTGTCACGGTGGCCAGTGGAAAGTTCGCCATACAGCGCGATCTTGGGCAGGCGGTGGTCCTCCATCCTGGACACGTGCCCTGCCCAACGTAGCTGGGTCTTTAGCAGCACTGCCTCGATGCTGATAGTCTTTGCCCGCTCCAGGACCTCGACATTTGTGATGTAGTCACTCCAGTGGATGCTGAGGATGGTGCGAAGGCAGCGCTGGTGGAAGCGATCAAGCAGTCGTATGTGGTGCCGGTAGGTGACCCAGGTTTCGGAGCCATACAACAGGGTGGGCAGTACACCGTGAACTGTAGCACTTGGAATAAGAACACGTCACTTACACGTATATCATCTTCCCCCTCAACTCCCTAAAGAGAGAGTCACTGTGCCGAAGCTCTCAAGAACTGTTCACCTGATTCCCCCAGCTCTGTCTGTTGTGCTACAAAGCCAGGGTCTGGGTAAAAAAAAAATAAAAAAAAAAAAAAAAGGTTTCCCCATCCATTTCTCATTGTCATTTCTTTTTTCTTTCTTGTTTTCTCTTGGTTGATGGTTGTCTTTCCCTTCGCCCCCCCCTGCCCCCCAACCCCCACCCCTCCTCCCTTAACAGTTCCACAGAGGATTGTTTCAGCAAGGTCACCCGGTCTTGTTACCAGGCCATACGAACGTGGTTTTATTTCCAGATGGGTCAGGTACTCCTTTGCTGACGGTAACCGCGTAAGCCAGTATTACCTGAGGCATGTGCGGAGTAAACCTAACAACAACAACAAATCTAAACAGGAAGGGGAATGGACTCCGCCGCCAGATTTTACTTGCCCAAGACACGCCGCATGAAAGAATATTTATCACTAAAATGAGTAAAAACGAAGAAATAGATGATTACCGCTTGCACCCGATGCTAGCGGATGCTAGAGGATTTGAAGGAAGTCAATGCAAGGGAATTATAATACAATTCAACGCAATGCAATGCAATGCAATACAATGTAATAAAATGCAGTACCAAACATCATATCATATCAACACAATACCACACAATACAATACTACTTTTAATTAGAATATACAAAGACCCGCAAGCAACCACTGGTTGACCAGATAATAAAAAGAATGAAAAACAGACATGTCATGAGAAAAATGTGCAAGTCGTTTTGCTGACAGAAGGGTTGTTTGATGCCACTAATCTGTTGTTCATCACAAATATTAATGACTTAACACAGTCACCTCACACCTGCACGTGAATGAACTGGAAATCGAAACCAAATGTGCTTACTTTGGAAAGACTCAGTCCTGAACTTTATCACTTTATTTTCGAATCAGTTGACCGTCAGGTACATTGCATTTGGTCTTCCTGTCTGTGCATTCCACACTAACGGGCACATACGCCTGCGTTTTCTTTCTCGTTGCTTTTTTCTGCTTTCATCTTTCTGGCAAACAAAGCCCAGAACGTTTCCCTGTATCGAGACCCCATGGTATAATAGATAAAGAAGTTGAAGGTAGCATTGGTGTAGGTGAATATGTCATTGATCCACAGACTCATCAGGAAGAAGTTTTGGTGACGACGCCCCGTGTTCACTTCAGGGAAAAAGAGCCAGCTGAAGCGATCTACTGCCACTGGGAAAAGGCAAATTATAAAGAAGATGGAATTAGCTATTAGCATCTTAGTGACGGCCACTTCACGGGCTGAGATTGTTGAGGACGATTCAGACCGCCATCTGACAACCTGGCGAAGTTTCACACTCGTCATGATAGTCGTTACCATGACCACCACCATCGACACTCCAGGAAGGCCGATACCGAATGTAAAACTTTCCAAAGGATCGATGTAGTCTTTGTGAGCTCTGTAAAAATCACCTTCAACAGCTGTCACCATAGTTGAACCAGACGCTGGATCATAAACGCAGCCAACACGATATCGAAAACCTATAACGAAAAACAGTGCCATGACCATGATGTAGATCCCAATGATAATGATAGCCATTGTCTTGGTGCTAAGCAGATTTTGAAACTTGAGGGGATGGTAAACGCACAGGCACCTCTCTGTGGCAATGATAGCAGACAGTACATACGAAACGTAGTGGAAGCATAAAAGAAATGTCAAGTTATTGTTGCTCATAATAATCGCAAAGGGACCGAATCTGTCTCTTGTGGTGAACTGCAAAACAAACTGTTCCCCATGAAGCAGAGCTGCGTCGAACAAGAGCAGTCCGTCTGCAAGCGACAAAGCAAAAAGACACAAGGTGAGACGATCTTTAAGGCCTTGTTTGTGAAACACCAACATGTTGATGACGTTAGCCGGTACTCCAATCGGAGCAAGCACCAAAAGCAGGTTGTTTTTTATTTGACTCACGAGTAATTCTGTTTCTGCGGTGACAATGTTGTCAGGATTGTCCCAAGGTAAGAACTCCATATCGCTAAACACGACCTGGATACAGTCCTTAGGAAAAGATTTGTTCTGAATGCCGGTTTCCAAACTGTGCGAAAGGTTGTGTTGAAGAGTGACATTTTCAGGCACAGGTGTGAGCTGTTGGAATGTTTCCGTGTGTCCATCCAGCACTGATGCCATCCTGTCGCCCGTCTTTAAACTTTGATCACAACGCACCTGTTCCCTGGTTGGAGGCGCGTGTATATTTCTTTCTAGTTTATTTCTGAAATACCCTGTAAACTGAGTTTGGCTGCCTACATAGCAGGCTAAAAACGGTCATACGCGTAAAAGCCCACTCGTGCACATGCGAGTGAACGCAGGAATTACAGCCCACGAACGAACAACAAGAAGAATTTCTGCAACAATTGTCAGGTTGTAAACCTCTTGGGTTAGTATGTATGAACGTATGTACTTGCATTTGTAGGCAGGCATGTATAAATGCTGGAATTGTTGATTACACACACACACACACACACACACACACACACACACACACACACACACACACACACACCAGGAGGCAGATTCGTTTTTCGATAGTCACTTCACTACTGTTATTATAAAACCTTTTTTTTTTTCTTTTTTTTTCCAAATGCAGCAAATCAAATTCAGTATATAACTTATAAGCAAACAGTATATTTCCTGACCGATATATTTACTAACCAGCGCGCTGGTCAAAAGTGCAAAAGTCAGACGTCTGCTCTCTTTTCGTTTTTTCTCCGAAGCAAGTGTGATTTAGCGCATATGGATCAGTCTTTTTGACATCTTGAAACTGAAACTGAATGAGTGTTGTTGTTTTTGTTGTTGTTGTTGTTGTTGTTTTTAAAGCAAACGTCTCCGACAGTTACAATGCTTTTCGTTTTTTATCTTTTTTTTCCCCAGTCGCTCCATTTATATATCTTTTTCTAAAGTTGTTGCTTTTGTTGTCTTGAGTAGTTATCAGTAAGCGTTTTAAAAGCAAAATTAATACCAAGAGATACGGTGTGAAACTGAATAATCATGAACTCGAGCACAATAGCCGAATGGTTAAAGCGTTGGACTGTCAATCTGAGGGTCCCGGTTTCGAATCTCGGTGGCGCCTGGTGGGTAAAGGGTGGAGATTTTTGCGATCTCCCACGTCAACATATGTGCAGACCTGCCAGTGCCTGAATCCCGTTCGTGTGTATACGCACGCAGAAGATCAAATACGCACGTTAAAGATCCTGGAATCCATGTCAGCGTTCGGTGGGTTATGGAAACAAGAACATACCCAGCATACACCCCCCCCCAAAAAAAAAAACAACAACAACAAAAAACAAAAAAACAAACAAAAAAAAAAAA
>JAAQRG010319648.1:15000-17121 GCA_011634625.1 Babylonia areolata | reverse complement strand
AACAACAACAACGTTACATCACAACAACAACATTACACAGCCCACAACATCCCAACAACAACAACGTTACATCCCAACAACAACATTACACAGCCTGCAACATCCCAACAACAACGTTACATCACAACAGCAGCATTATACAGCCTGCAACATCCCAACAACAACAACGTTACATCACAACAACAACATTACACAGCCTGCAACATCCCAACAACAACAACGTTACCTCCCAACAACAACATTACACAGCCTGCAACATCCCAACAACAACGTTACATCACAACAGCAGCATTATACAGCCTGCAACATCCCAAGAACAACAACGTTACATCACAACAACAACATTACACAGCCTGCAACATCACAACAACAACAACGTTACATCACAACAACATTACACAGCCTGCAACATCCCAACAACAACAACGTTACATCACAACAACATTACACAGCCTGCAACATCACAACAACAACGTTACATCACAACAACAACATTACACAGCCTGCAACATCACAACAATAACGCTACATCACAACAACAGTATTATACAGCCTGCAACATCCCAACAACAACAATGTTACATCACAACAACATTACACAGCCTGCAACATCACAACAACAACGTTACATCACAACAACAACATTACACAACCTGCAACATCCCAACAACAACAACGTTACATCACAACAACATTACACAGCCTGCAACATCACAACAACAACATTACACAGCCTGCAACATCACAACAACAACGTTACATCACAATAACAACGTTACATCACAACAACAACATTACACAGCCTGCAACATCACAACAATAACATTACACAGCCTGTAACATCAACATTACACAGCCTGCAACATCACATCAACATTACACAGCCTGGTACATAATAACAACGTTACGCAGTCTGTAACATCACAACAACATTACACAGCCTGTAACTTAATAATGTTACGCAGCTTGCAACATCACAACATTACACAGCCTGTAACATCATATCAACGTTACGCAGCCTGCAACATCACAACATTACACAGCCTGTAACATCATATCAACGTTACGCAGCCTGCAACATCACACAGCCTGCAACATCACAAAAACATTACAGACTCTGTAACATCATATCAACATTACGCAGCCTGCAACATCACATCGCACATCCTGCAACATCACACATCCTGTAATACCACAACAACATCACACAGCCTACAACATCACACATCCTGTAATTCCACAACAACATCACACAGCCTACAACATCACACATCCTGTAATACCACAACAACATCACAAAACCTACATCACACATCCTGTAATACCACAACAACATTACACAGCCTGCAACATCACAACAACATAGCCTGTAACATCACAACAACATTGCACTGCCTGCAACATCACAACAACACTGCACTGCCTGCAACATCACAATAACATTACACTGCCTGCAACAACATCACAACACAACCTGCAACATCACAACAACATTACGCAGCCTGCAACATCACAACAACATTACACAGCCTGCAACATCACACAGTCTGCAACATCACAACATTACACAGTCTGCAACATCACAACATTACACAGCTTGCAACATCACAACAACATTACACAGCCTGCAACATCACAACACAGCCTGCAACATCATAACAACATTACACAGTCTGCAACATCACAACAACATTACACAGTCTGCAACATCACAACACAGCCTGCAACATCACAACAACATTACACAGCCTGCAACATTACAACACAGCCTGCAACATCACAACAACATTACACAGTATGCAACATCACAACAACATTACACAGTCTGCAACATCACAACATTACACAGCTTGCAACATCACAACACAGCCTTTCAACATCACAACAACATTACACAGTCTGCAACATCACAACAACATTACACAGCCTGCAACATCACAACAACATTACACAGTCTGCAACATCACAACAACATTACACAGCCTGCAACATCACAACAACATTACACAGCCTGCAAACATCACAACATTACACAGTCTGCAACATCACAACAACATTATAGTCTGCAACATCACAACATTACACAGTCTGCAACATCACAACCACATTACACAGCCTGCA
>JAAQRG010319648.1:5000-12500 GCA_011634625.1 Babylonia areolata | reverse complement strand
ATCATGTATTCACACCTGAACCCCACACCCCATCATGTATTCACACCTGAACCCCACACCCCATCATGTATTCACACCTGATCCCTGAACCCCATCATGCATTCACACCTGAACCCTTCACAACATGTATTTACACCTGAACCCCATCATGTATTCACACCTGAACCCCTCACACCATCATGTACTCACACCTGAACCCCTCACAACATGTATTTACACCTGAACCCCATCATGTATTCACACCTGAACCCCAGCATGTATTCACAACTGAACCCCAGCATGTATTCACACTTGAACCCCAGCATGTATTCACACCTGAACCTTGAACCCCAGCATGTATTCACACCTGAACCCCTCACACCATGTATTCACACCCGAACCCCTCACACCATCATGTATTCACACCTGAACCCCACACCCCATCATGTATTCACACCTGATTCCTGAACCCCATCATGCATTCACACCTGAACCCTTCACAACATGTATTCACACCTGAACCCCATCATGTATTCACACCTGAACCCCTCACACCATCATGTACTCACACCTGAACCCCTCACAACATGTATTCACACCTGAACCCCATCATGTATTCACACCTGAACCCCATCATGTATTCACACCTGAACCCCAGCATGTATTCACACCTGAACCTTGAACCCCAGCATGTATTCACACTTGAACCCCAGCATGTATTCACACCTGAACCCCAGCATGTATTCACACTTGAACCCCATCATGTATTCACACCTGAACCCCTCACACCATGTATTCACACCTGAACCCCTCACACCATGTATTCACACCCGAACTCCTAACACCATCATGTATTCACACCTGAACCCCTCACACCATGTATTCACACCTGAACCCCTCACCCCATCATGTATTCACACCTGAACCCCATCATGTATTTACACCTGAACCCCTCACACTATCATGTATTCACACCTGAATCCCATCATGTATTCACACCTGAACCCCCCACGCCATCATGTACCAGGGTGCTCACACGTGAACCTATACCCCTCCCCTACGTCAGACAACAGGAAATCATCTATCAGGTATTCACCTTGTTAGGGTCATCCACCATGGCTTGTTCCCTGCCTCGCTGCTGTCTCCGCGACACGTTGTCCTCAAACACATAGCCCGCCCTGAACACATCACACACATCATTAACACACAGCCCGCCCTGTACACATCACACACACCATTAACACAGCCTGCCCTGTACACACCACACACACCATTAACACAGCCTGCCCTGTACACACCACACACACCATTAACACAGCCTGCCCTGTACACATCACACACATCATTAACACATAGCCTGCCCTGTACACATCACACACATCATTAACACATAGCCTGCCCTGTACACATCACACACATCATTAACACAGCCTGCCCTGTACACACCACACACATCATTAACACAGCCTGCCCTGTACACACCACACACACCATTAACACAGCCTGCCCTGTACACACCACACACACCATTAACACAGCCTGCCCTGTACACATCACACACATCATTAACACATAGCCTGCCCTGTACACATCACACACATCATTAACACATAGCCTGCCCTGTACACATCACACACATCATTAACACAGCCTGCCCTGTACACACCACACACATCATTAACACAGCCTGCCCTGTACACACCACACACACCATTAACACAGCCTGCCCTGTACACACCACACACATCATTAACACAGCCTGCCCTGTACACACCACACACATCATTAACACCTGAAGATTGGGACCACACTCTGTGCTATGGGTTTAAACCTAAAGACTGGGACCACACTCTGTGCTATGGGTTTAAACCTGAAGACTGGGACCACACTCTGTGCTATGGGTTTTAAACCTGAAGACTGGGACCACACTCTGTGCTATGGGTTTAAACCTGAAGACTGGGACCACACACTGTGCTATGGGTTTAAACCTGAAGACTGGGACCACACTCTGTGCTATGGGTTTAAACCTGAAGACTGGGACCACACACTGTGCTATGGGTTTAAACCTGAAGATTGGGACCACACTCTGTGCTATAGGTTTAAACCTGAAGACTGGGACCACACACTGTGCTACAGGTTTAAACCTGAAGACTGGGACCACACTCTGTGCTATGGGTTTAAACCTAAAGACTGGGTCCACACACTGTGCTATAGGTTTAAACCTGAAGACTGGGACCACACACTGTGCTACAGGTTTAAACCTGAAGACTGGGACCACACACTGTGCTATCGGTTTAAACCTGATGACTGGGACCACACAGTTGAGGGTCATCCACTTCACGGATGTGTCTTTGCTCAAATTTCCTAACCAACACTGCAAGTGTCTGTATCTCTCAGTCTGGCTGATGCTGGGATATGTATACTATGAGAAGTACGGCCGTGTCAAGCAGGGCCAAACCAAAACAGATCCCAATACCACAATCTTCAATCATCACCACCAACATGAAAACACTATCCAACAGAGAAAACAAACAAAGTGTGCCCCAGGTGTGAGAGAGGAAAGGGTCACCTCATCAGCTGCTGGATCTGCATGCGCAGTGTCTCCACCTCTCTCCTGTACTGCTGTACGTCCTCATTGGACCGCTCCTGAAACACCAAACATGGTGTCACATCACTGATGACATCACACGGTGTTACATCACTGATAACTCACACGGTGTCACATCACTGATAACATCACATGGTTTCACATCACTGATGACATCACATGGTGTCACATCACTGATGACATCACATGGTAACATCACACAGTGTCACATCACTGATGACATCATATGGTGTTACATCAATGACAGCATCACATGGTGTTATATCACTGATGACATCACATGGTGTCACATCACTGATGACATCACATGGTGTTACATCAATGACAGCATCACATGGTGTCTCATCACTGATGACATCACATGGTGTTACATCAATGACAGCATCACATGGTGTCTCATCACTGATGACATCACATGGTGTTACATCAATGATAGCATCACATGGTGTCACATCACTGACGACATCACATGGTGTCACACACTCATGTGCACATGCTAATGCTTTCATACAAAGACAATCAGCCATCTCTAGTTTCACCATATGGATTTTCACACATGCACACACTCATACACACACACACACACACATATGTATGCACACACCCACAATAAGTCCAATTTCTAACAGCATAAAATATGTTCATCTGCTTCTTAAACAGACATTTTTATTCCATATGAAGCAAAATGAATCATAGCCAAGAAGTTTCACCCGAAGTAGTGATTTCAACCCTCCTAACAACAGGATCAGTGCTTTGTTTTCATCAACTCCCTGATCAATACAGCAAGAGAAATACAAAATGTGTCTGAGTACAATGTGTGCCATGCGGATGAGAGCCAGTCCATCAAGCAGCAGAGGCCACACACTGCGGGCTGAGGCCCAAATCAGTCATCATGTGGAACGTGCCAATCAATGACAACATCACAGCAGCACCAGTCCCATAGGGTCCTCCCCTTAATGACCAATAAACCTCCCTCTCCCCCCAGCCCGACGCCACACTGACAGGTACATTCACACACACACAAACACCCACACACAAACACGCACATACAAACATACACAAGCACCCACCCACACACTCACATGCACACACACACACGCGCACACACACACACACCACCCTGGGGATCAAGGACCCCACCTTTTCCTGCTGCAGATCGTCCATCATCTTGCGGACTTTCTCCAGCTCCTGGGACAGCGTGTTCTTCTCCTCCAGAGCCGCCATCCTCTCCTTCAGGTGCAGCTGCAGACGCTCGTTGGACTCTGACAGCAGTTTGTCCACCGTGGCCGACAGTCGTGCATTGTGCTCTTCATTCATCTTCTCTCTCTGCCGGGCCTGTAACAACATGGAAACCAATTTTTCTCTGCGTGATGGGGCTTTGTTCCAGGGGAATTCAACGACTAAATAACACATTTTATCTCCAACATGTTCGCTTGACCAGGTCAGAGTTCATCAACTGAAACAGAACATACTTGAGGGCATGCATACAAACACACACACCGTCACACAGGCACATGCACACAAACACACACAGACACTCACTGTCTCTCTCTCACGCATGTACATTCTCTCTCCTACAAAATTCATGCAATCAACAAAATCTCCAGTGCAAACACAGGCAAGACAGAAGTGTAACAACAAAATCAGTCATCATCATCACAAGAGCTTCTATGAGTGGAGCAATAAAGAAGAGGAACAGGACGAAGAACAGAGTCAGCTTCCCTAACACCACTGGTGCCTCTTCACTAAACCACCATCATCACATCTGGGCTTCGTCGAGACTGAATGGAACAGTGCTGTTTAACTTTCCTGTCACAACACACTTCTCCGTCAGTCACAACACATCTCTCTGTGTCAGCCTTAACACATCACTCTGTGTCAGGCTCAACACATTCCTCTGTGTAGTTCACAACAAATTTCTACGTCAGTCACAACACATCTCTCTGTCAGCCTTAACACATTACTGTGTCAGGCTCAACACATTCCTCGTGTAATTCACAACAAATTTCTCCGTCAGTCACAACACATCTCTCTGTGTCAGCCTTAACACATTACTCTGTGTCAGGCTCAACACATTCCTCTGTGCAATTCACAACAAATTTCTACGTCAGTCACAACACATCTCTCTGTGTCAGCCTCAACACATTCCTCTGTGTCAGTCATAACACATTCCTCTGTGTCAGTCACAACACATCTCTCTGTGTCAGTCACAGCACATCTCTCTGTGTCAGTCACAACACACTCCTCTGTGTCAGTCACAACACAGTGTCACAACACTTTCTCTGACTCTGGACCTTGCGATTGAAATGAACTTCCTTTTTCGCTTCGTCAAGTCTCCACACTCAGCTCTTTCAAGTCTGGCCTTAAAACCCACCTCTTCCCAAAATAGCCTCCCTTGCCTGCCCTTCCTTGTATTTAGTTTCTGCAGTATTAGAGTTATGCATGCGTGTGAATGACTGGTGCGAAAGCGCTTTGATTTGTCTCTGCACAAGATCCAGCGCTATATAAATACCATTATTATTATTATTATTACAACACATTCCTCTGAGTCAGTCACAACACATTCGTCTGAGTCAGTCACAACACATTCCTCTGAGTCAGTCACAATATATTCCTCTGAGTCAGTCACAACACATTTCTCTATGTCAGTCACAGCTTATTACTCTGTGTCCGTCACAAAAGCATTTCTCAACTGACCAAAATCGATTTCACAAAAGCATTTTGCGAGGGACTCCTACCATTTGTTCTCTTATGCACACTTCTCATATTCTGATGTGTGCCAAGCGTGTGTTGCAAACGTAACTTTTGGATTGTTTCAAAACACCAGAATTATGGATCAGGGTGTGACATCCTGTGTGAATCAAACTGGAGACTACTGTTTCATGTCCACTAAGCCACCACCTTCCCCTCATCCTTCGGGAGGAAAAAGGCTCAAAACCAGATAAAAAAACAACAACAAAGAAACAAACAAAAACCACACAAAAACAAATCAATAAAATGAACAATTTGAATAGTTGATGTTCATATGCTTCAGGTGACACTGAAACCTGACAATTAGCGGGCGCTGTCAGTGTTTGCAGGTGAATTCACTCCGCTGACTCACGTCCATTAGCCAGGGCAAGTGTGCAAGTATCCTTGCATGCACATCTATATGGTGTGTGTGTGTGTGTGTGTGTGTATGTGTGTGCGTGCGTGTGTGTGTGTGTGCGTGCGCACGCGTGCGCGCACAGAGACAAGGATGGTAGTGTGTGTGTGTGTGTGTGCGCAGGCATGCCTGTACAGACAGGCAGGAAGGGCAGAGGGAGGACACATGACACAGAATGGTGTGTGTGGTGGGGTCTCCTGACAACAGAACTGTCTTCCTGACTGCAAACAGGACAGTGATGCAAGCTTGCAGAGATCCTAACATGGTGTGTGTGGTGGGGTCTCCTGACAACAGAACTGTCTTCCTGACTTCAAACAGGACAGTGATGCAAGCTTGCAGAGATCCTAACATGGTGTGTGGTGGTGGGGTCTCCTGACAACAGAACTGTCTTCCTGACTGCAAACAGGACAGTGATGCAAGCTTGCAGAGATCCTAACATGGTGTGTGTGGTGGGGTCTCCTGACAACAGAACTGTCTTCCTGACTGCAAACAGGACAGTGATGCAAGCTTGCAGAGATCCTAACATGGTGTGTGTGGTGGGGTCTCCTGACAACAGAACTGTCTTCCTGACTGCAAACAGGACAGTGATGCAAGCTTGCAGAGATCCTAACATGGTGTGTGTGGTGGGGTCTCCTGACAACAGGGGAACTGTGTCTTCCTGACTGCAAACAGGACAGCCATACAAGCTTGCAGAGATCCTAACATTGTGTGTGGTGGTGGTGGTGGAAAGGAACATACCCAACAAAAAACAACAACACCAACACAATTAAAGTAATAATCATCTGATGTTATAATTAAAATGAAGTAACAACTGACTTTTCTGATGTCTACTTCAATCTTAAAATTGATGCCATCGACTGAGACAAACATAACTCTAAAAACATCAAAGAAAAGAAAGAAAGAAAACAAGAAGTGAAGGAAAGAAACAGAAAAAAGAAATAATGAGAAAGGAAAGACAGACAGACAGACAGACGGAAGCCCAGTCCATTGACAGACACCTCTCTGCTGGGCCCCACACAAAGCCAACTAACAGGATGTAAAGCCCCCCCCCCCTCCCCCCTCCATTCAACCCCACTCTCTGGACCACACACCATTCCTCCCCACAGCCCTCAACAGATCCCCAAGACAGAAATCCCATCTGTTGTACTGAAAGGGATTTGTCTGATGCCAGGGGCACCAACACTAACAGCCCGCCAGGAATTCATTGTGCCCATTAAGCCAAGCGTTTTTTCATCACAGCACCAATGATTGATTTCATTGATCCCTGATGGGCTCCAGTGGGCTGCATCAGGGACAGCATGGGGCCTCTAGTCGCTCCGACTGTTATGACAAGGCGACAGGGTCCCTCACTGAGGCCATCCTCAAACACTTGTCACACTTGTCTGGCAATGACAGACAGGCCGGGGAAAAGTTTTCACATTTCAAAGTGCATGGGGCTCTGTTACTGATCGCCCCCTTTTCCATGTCTCAAAGTTGATGTGTGTGCGTGCGTGCGTGTGAGTGCGCTCACATGAATGCGTGTGTGTTCTTGTGTGATTTGTGTCAGACTGATGTGTAACGGTAAAGTTTTGAGAGGTTTGAAAGCACCATTTAAATGTACTATAATGATAATAATTATCGTCATCATTACTGTTGGTTATCTTTGCTATGTGTTATTGCTCTCCCCCTTTGCACCTCTCAAAGTCCATGGTCAATGTTATTGGTCCCCCTTCTTTTCCTGGGTCATTCTTCCCCATGCTGTGCAAACTGCCTGCAGTATGTCCACCAC
>JAAQRG010319648.1:0-2500 GCA_011634625.1 Babylonia areolata | reverse complement strand
ATGGTACTTCACCACAGTGCAGCAGTCAGGGTGGGGGAGGGGAGCAGTTCTCAGCAATACCACGGTGATACCTTATCTAAACATATCTCAGTGATATCCGGGTGATACCTTATCTAAACATATCTCACTGATAACCTGGTGATATCTTATCTAAACATATCTCAGCGATATCCTGGTGATACCTTATCCAAACATCTCACTGATAACCTGGTGATACCTTATCTAAACATATCTCAGCGATATCCTGGTGATACCTTATCCAAACATATCTCAGTGATATCCGGGTGATACTTTATCTAAACATATCTCACTGATAACCTGGTGATACCTTGTCTAAACATATCTCAGTGATATCCTGGTGATACCTTATCTAAACATATCTCAGCGATATCCTGGTGACACCATATCCAAACATATCTCAGTGATATCCTGATGATACCTTATCTAAACATATCTCAGCGATATCCTGGTGATACCTTATCCAAACATATCTCAGCGATATCCTGATGATACCCAATCTAAACAATTCTCAGTGATACCTCAGTGATACTCAGTCTGAACAATTATCAGTGATACCCCAGTGATACCCAATCTGAACAATTCTGTGATACCCTGGTGATACCCAATCTGAACAATTCTCTGTGATACCCTGGTGATACCTTGTCTAAACATATCTCAGTGATACCCTGGTGATACCCAATCTGAACAATTCTCAGCGATACCCTGGTGATACCCAATCTGAACAATTCTCTGTGATACCCCAGTGATACCCAATCTGAACAATTCTCTGTGATACCCAATCTGAACAATTCTCAGTGATACCCTGGTGATACCTAATCTGAACAATTCTCTGTGATACCCAATCTGAACAATTCCCTGTGATACCCAATCTGAACAATTCTCAGTGATACCCTGGTGATACCTAATCTGAACAATTCTCTGTGATACACAATCTGAACAATTCTCTGTGATACCCTGGTGATACCTAATCTGAACAATTCTCTGTGATACCCCGGTGATACCCAATCTGAACAATTCTGTGATACCCTGGTGATACCCAATCTGAACAATTCTCAGCCATACCCCGGTGATACCCAATCTGAACAATTCTCAGCCATACCCCGGTGATACCCAATCTGAACAATTCTGTGATACCAATCTGAACAATTCTCAGCCACTTTCCGTTTACCCAATCTGAACTTGAGGTCTCAGTGATGCCTGGTGATACCCAATCTGAACAATTCTCAGCCATACCCCGGTGATACCCAATCGGAACAATTCTCTGTGATACCCTTGTGATACCCAATCTGAACAATTCTCAGCCATACCCTGGTGATACCCAATCTGAACAATTCCTCACTGAAAAACAGTCACAACAATCAATTCCTCAAGGGTTCTTACTGACAGCAAATCTTCACAGATGTCTGTCACAATTTTGTCTGTACCAAAGGAAAGACAATAAAGTTTGTGTTTTGTGTACTGTGTGTATTGTGTATATTTGTATCGCTGTCAGTGTCAGCAGTATGATACCCAAACTGCAGCCATCAAGTTCTCTGTGATAAACAATGCAGCATCAGAATCCCCCTGTTCTACACCAGTACACACAAGTCAATGTCTTGGCTGGGGTCATTTCTGAGTAATCATCATTCAAACCATTTCAAAGATGATAACAAACAGGATAATGTCAAAGCATACAACCAGCCATAGCACCCAGTCCAAACTACTGTAAAGATCAGCAAAACAACAACAACAACAACAAAAAGCAAGAAAAAAAACCAGTATAGGAACTCTCTCATTCACACTCACATGCACACATACACAGGATACACAACTTAAAAAAGAAAAAAAAGGAGAAAAAGTGAAAAGAAAGAGAGAAAAAGTGTGGATAACACTAGCACTACTGACAGGCACGAAGTCAATGCACGATCACAGGAACAACATCAGGAAGACAGGCATTGTAAATCATTATCTGAGGAAACAATTTAAAAACTCATGGGTGAACTGGCCTAGGCTTGTGTGGAGAACCAAGTTAAATGGTTGAAGCTGAGATAAACTGTTACAGTTTCTTTGTTTTCCTGAAGACTCCAAGTGCTAACACATCAGTCACTGACCAGTAATGCACATCAACTAAATCAGCGTTAATCACTTAAAGTGTGTCGATGCTTGTTTACATGACAGTTGAGTTTTTTTGCCAACACAGGGTCTGTGAGGGTCTGGGTTCCAATCCTGCTCTCACCCTTTCTCCAAAGTTTGACCTGAAAATCAAGATTAGCGTCTGGTCATTCGGACGAGACAATAAACTGACGTCCTGTGTGCAGCACACACTTGGCGCACTGAAAAAGTACCCGTGGCAACAAGAGTGTTGTCCTCTGAAGAAATCCACTCTGATAGGTACACAAGTATATGTGCATGCTTTCAAGGTCTGATGAAGCACGATGGGATATGCTGCTGGTCAGGGCATCAACCTAGCAGATGTGGTGTAACGTGTATGAATTTGTCC
>JAAQRG010319647.1:0-17092 GCA_011634625.1 Babylonia areolata | reverse complement strand
TGCTCAGCTCAAATTTCGTCTCGAATCAACGAAGCATAAGAACGATGAAGCCGCGAAATCAAAACTTCTGGAAGCGATCAAGGCAGACAGTAAGAGTTTGTTGCCTGTTCATTGTGTCGTTCACCTCAGTCATCTAAGTCAAATTTGATTCGTCACCGTCTGCTATCACAGCTCGTGAAGGGACAGCATGGCTGTGTTTATATTTTATTATTTAGCTGATGGCCAGAGTAAAATAGCGGTGTACTACTGTATTGTGTGTTGTAAAATTGTCATAAACTTGAAGTTTGTATTTTCTGTTGGTAACAGTACTAACACATCAGATGATTGAACTTTACACTAATTACTAACAATCAAGAGTAATTTTTGGTAAGAAACACATCATATGAGAATGAATGAATCTTATTTATTTCTGTTTTGATTGTGATTAAAAAAAAGAGGGGTAAATAATATTTCTGATGGTCCACAGGGCATATTTTCAAATATCCATTTAATCAGTAGTTGTTTTGCTGTGCAGACATGGCACCCTTCTATGAAGAAGTATGCCGTGACCTGGGTTGGAAAGTGGAGGAGAAGCTCCTGACTTTGATGAAGACGGCCAATGAGGAAAAACTGAAGAAACTGGATGAAGCCGTCGAGGATGCAGAGAAAAACCTGGGAGAGACAGAGATCCGAGATGCTATGCTGGACAAAGCAGAGTTCCTTAGCAAAATTGGTGACAAGGTAAATTATCAGCACAGTCAGCTCTTTTCTGTTGGATAATGATTAGGTTTAGCTTGATGTGCACTTGTCAGTGGTGAGTAGCTTTCGTTCTGTTAGTGCTTCACAGACACATGTGATGCTGAAGTTGACAGTAAAATTAAACAGTGTATGATGTTATGTGTTCTGACAGTGTTAGACCTACTTTGTATGCAGTGGAGGGTAAACGAAAATCCTTTGTTCTGTCCACAGTATTATTCAAACTCAGAATCGCACTTTTGATCAGTTACAGAGACATTTCTTTCCTATACATTGCTTCATTTCTTTTTCCTTTCACATCAGTCATGTTTTTGTTCATTGCATTTCAGGCTGGAGCCTTGACCCAGTTCCGCCTTACATATGACAAAACCGTTGCCCTTGGTTACCGGTTGGATCTGGTGTTTCACTTGATTCGTCTTGGGCTGTTTTACATGGATCATGACCTCATCAACAAGAACCTTGAGAAAGCCCAGACGTAAGTGTGTGTGTGTGTGTGTTCTGTGTTTGTGCTTGTAAAGCATTTGTACTTATTCTACAATATTTATGCTGAGAAATATGAGTCAGAAAGACATTTTTTTCTTTCAGAATATTGCTGTATTATTTCAGTCCTGTGATTTGATATATTTGTTGTCTGTTCTGTCCACCAAGCATTTCTGGGCCATTTTTATGTCACATGGTGTGTGTCATAAAGTGGCAACTTGCTGTCCCATGAAGAACATCCTGACTTCGTATGAAATAAGTCCCCTCCCCTCTCCCCCCACTAAAAGCAAGCTCTCTTCAAGCTCTCTTGTATTTTTGATTATTGAAACCTGAATTACAATTTGCTTTTACCGATTATGTAAGGGTGATCATGAGGATGTGAAACCTATGCAGTGTTGCTTTTGTGCAGTATTTGTACAGTTGCGCAATATGTCTTTCAGGCTGATAGATGAGGGCGGGGACTGGGACCGGCGGAACCGGCTGAAGGTGTACCGTGGGGTGTACTGCATGTCCATCCGACAGTTCAAGGAGGCGGCCAGCCTCTTTCTCGACACCATCGCCACCTTCACCTCCTACGAGCTGATGGACTACCCACAGTTTGTCACCTACACCGTGCTGTGCAGTGTCATCGCCTTGGAGCGACCCAAACTCAGAGAGAAGGTGGGTGGGAATGCGGGCTGTGGGTGGAGGGGGATAAAGGGGATGCAGGTGAGAGGCAGGGAAAACATGGGTAGGTGAGTGGAGGGGAGGGGCAGGGGAGAGATGATTGTTACTGATGGGAGTCAGTGATACAAAGCTGCTGATATGTGAGTGTTTCTATGGTGTTTTACTGTGGTCTGAATGTGTATGAGTGTTTGGTGTTCTATAAGTACAGTGTATTGCTTACAGTTGTTGAGGAGATTGAGGATGACAGGTGTAGTTACAGACCAGTTTACCAGTACGATTTTGGCGTAATTTGTACACCACCTTGACTTGGAGTACGCTAGTACACGAAAATAGATTTCAGTAGGACCTTTGAGAAAAGAAAAAAAAGTTTAACCAATCAGAGTTCTGGTCCACAACGACAAAGCAGAGAGCAGTTTTGACGCTTGTCACGTGGTGACAGGTTCTCTGGGACGAAAGTGAAAAAGTTCACTGCCACTGCCTGCTCATCAGTGTTACATAATAGCCATCGAGGCCCGTCTGTAGTCACTCCAAGAGGGCGACCTACATGGCTGTGACCATCTTCCCCCCTGCCCCCACACCACTCTTCCTCCCACCCCCATCTCACCCTTCCACTTCCACTGGCAGAGCTGTCAAAATCACTACACCCACCCCCACCTCCCAACCCCCAACTAACCCCCACCCCCTCCACCACCTTCCCTCCTCTCCTGTACTTTTACCATGATCTGTCTGTCTGTCTCACTTTTTCTCTCTCTCTCACCCTCGCATGGTTTTATTAAAAAAAAAAAAAAAAAAAGGAAACTGCATTCTGCAGAATTGTTACTTGAACCAAGTCAACACAAACATTGATGATTGACCTGCAGTCCCTTCCCTTCTCATTCCTTTCCCCCTCTCCACCCACCCTCGCTCATGTTCCCCTCTCACTCACTTTCACTTGGTCCCCTCCTCCAGACACCACCTCCTATATCGATGCAAAAGTGCTTCTCCCTACCCTCCACCCCCCTTTTAGATGGTCAGACTGGGGATGGCAGGAAGAGAAGAGGGGAGGGGTGGTGGGGATGGGATGGGGGGGTCAAGTCCAATTTTGTTGAGCGAACTGACATTCACACATATCAAAGATCATTGTGGAAAGCCCCATTGCTAAGCAACCTTTGTGTAGATAGAACAGCTGTGCACCACCTTCCCTCTCTGGAACTGTGAAACTGACTCTTCACCATCCTCTCCCCCCACCTCACTCCCCTCACTCCTACACATTCCTGCAGTGTGAACTCCTGAAACACATTCACACATACAAAGTGACACACACAGGCACAACACTCACTCTCTCTCTCTCTCTGTGAAAATCCATCATGTAGCCATCCTGGCAAATGAATTTAACAGAGTTGCCCTATCTAGCATTTGAGAAACAGTAACTGTTGACCCTACCTAAAAAAGAATCTTACTTGAAACTGTCAATTCCTTACACTGTTTGTCCCACAGTGCAAATGCAGGCTTTTCTTTTTAACTCTGAATGTTGCTGTTTGCAGTGGAGGTTGAAAAAAAGACAATAGTCTTGAGTTGGCTCTGGATGGTCAGCTGGGCTGAACTGAAATCAGTAGTACTAATAGTGATGATAATAATGTGAAATCTGCAATAAATAAATGACACAGTTGTATTGTGGAAGATACTGAATTGCAGTTTTGGATATGTTCACTTGGTTCACTATTTTGAGGAGGAGTACACTTTTCTTTTCTTTTTTTTTGACAGAATACACCAAACACAAATATATGGTAAACAGGTCTGTAGTTAGCACTTTTCATGTGTGTTTCTGTGAATGTTTGTGCTTCAGCACATGTACGATGTGATGTGGGACTGGTGCAGAATGCTGACATCATGTCTGTGTTGACAATGTCCGTGTACAGGTGACCAGAGGATCAGAAATTCTGGAGGTGCTGCATGGACTGCCGAAAATTAAGCGCTATCTCTTCTCCCTCTACGACTGCCACTACAGTGACTTCTTCCTGTCTCTAGGTATACACCTTTCTGTCACCTGCATGTATGTGTGTGTGCCCTTCTAAGTTTTGACAATAATTTTTGTCAGAAACAACGGTTTTTGCCATCAGTCGCGGATCAGTTTCCCTTTGGAAATGGATATTACTTGGAAATGGATGTTTTCATTAGTCATTTTGTCAAAGCAGTCGGTGTTGTTTCGCTTGATGCTGCCATGTTGTGTTCAGTTTACAGGCATTAGGTTCTCCAGACTGTAATCTAAAACCAGACCAAGGGAAACTTTGGAAAGTGGTAACTTGTAGCTTTATATGTTATTGTGGAAGTAATATAGCAGCTTCTGACTAAAACAGAAATCCTGAATGTCATCCATGATTCAGGATATGCACGTGTGTGTGTGATTGCAGCGGAGGTGGAAGAACTGATGCAGACGGATCGCCTGATGGCCGCGCACTACCGTTACTATGTGAGGGAGATGAGGATCATGGCCTATGCCCAACTGCTGGAGTCCTACCGCAGTCTGACTCTGGACTACATGGCCCAGGCCTTTGGTGTCACTGTCGACTTCATTGACCAGTTAGTCTTCTTATCCTTTTTCTCTATCAGCCTACTCAGCTAATTCAAAATTAAAATGTTTAAATTGTGCTTTTATATATTGTTGCTGATATCCCCCACCCATATTGCTGAAAGAAAAAAAAAGATTCTCATATCAAGTAACTGGTCCAGGCACAGTGTTTACACTGGAGATGGAACTTCCTACTTACCATTAATGGTTTTGTTAACTACACTGCTGTACTCTAACAAACAAGAAAGCATAACAAATTACATACATCCAGTACATCTGTATTATTTGAAAGAAAGAAAGAAGGTAAGAGTGCCATCAGCAACAGCGATACAGTCAGTTTGAGGCTATCTCAGCTCTCACTCAGTTCCACTAACACATCATCAGACAGGAATGGAAAGGTATTGTTGAAAGAAATATAGGTGAATGGTCCAGGAAGGCAGAAGACATTGACCTAAAAAAAAAAAAAAAAAAGCAGTAATGGTAGAACAAATTTTTCCATTACAATGGGGGGGGATAAGGTTTATAATAGATGTTGGAACACATTTTTGTACACTGTCAGTCAGAGGCTTGTGGCAACCATTGACGGTCATTTCATGTGCTTTTGTTACCAGGGAGCTAGCTCGCTTCATTGCCGCAGGTCGCTTGCACTGTAAGATTGACAAAGTGGGGGGCATCGTGGAGACAAACCGGCCAGACAGCAAGAACTGGCAGTATCAGGTCAGCCCTTGTTCTGTGTGTGTGTGTGTGTGTGTGTGTGAGTGGAGTGCGGTGTGTGCATGTAATGGATTTGCAAGTGTGTGAGTGGAGTGGATTTGTG
The DNA here is from genome assembly GCA_011634625.1 of Babylonia areolata. NCBI lineage: Eukaryota > Metazoa > Mollusca > Gastropoda > Neogastropoda > Buccinidae > Babylonia > Babylonia areolata. The sequence goes on along the minus strand of JAAQRG010319647.1, from coordinate 11,846 downwards.
AGTGTTGTGTGAGGTGTGTGAATGCATTATTTCTAATGCATTTGGGTGTTGGTGTTTTAACTTCAAATGACTTTCACTGGCTTTACCAGTTCTCAAGACACTTTGTTGCTTTGTTTAATGGACAGTTTTATTAAGCAAGTATTTTTTCTTTTAGCAGAAAAGTTACGAGTGTATAGCTCTCTGCTCTATCTCTTGGTTGTGGTGATAGCTGGCGATGATAGACTTTAAATGATATTTATCTTTTAAACCTGAACAGTTATCCTGCTACATTCTGTAAAATGGAGGGAGAGAGCAAGGGATGAGTCAAAGACACTGTTAGCCTGTAAAGATGCTGTCAGCATTATGTGGGAACTGAGTGTGATGTTTGTGTTTTATTTGCTTGCAGTCGACCATCAAACATGGAGATATACTGCTGAACAGAGTACAGAAGCTGAGTCGAGTGATCAACATCTAGTGTGCAGTAGCAGCATGTCTGAAGGGTGGATCTGTGAAGTTACTGTGTGGTGAGGACACATACAGGCCACGCTTGGTCACTGATGGCTGTGGCTACCATTCGTCTGAGACACACAGCCAGCTGCGTCTTTTGTATTTCATCCAACAGACACTCCATTTTGGGCCACTGGGGGTTGTTAGGGATAGGAATTACAGCTAACAAACTGTAAAGGGGTACTTGTTTCATAGTGAAGCAAATCATTTTGTTATATACAACTTAGTTGATACACATTTCATGTTTGGTTTAGAGAGATGACTGGGGAGAATACTGCCTGTTGAATTTTAACTTAACAGAAGTGGGGACAAGGTTGAAAGCATTTGGGTAATTTCTTGACCATTGTCAAATATATTAGGTGTGGTTGTGGAGTGGGGATACAGATCATGTGAAGAAACAGATGGGGAGGGAGGGGGCAAGCCGAGCGCGAGTTGTGGTTTGTGTATGCATGTCTGATGTTTTGCTCTATGTTTGTGCTGATTAAATGTACAGATAACAAAACGTGTGCGCTTGGTGGAGACAGTGACTTACGATTTTGTCTCAACCAAAATCCTCCTTTCCCATGTTCTATGTTCATTCTACATTGTTGTCCAGTGCAGTACTGTCAGCTGCCGACAGCCTGCGGACATGGAGGGTGTGAATTATCTGCTGCTAAATGGAGTCAAAATCCAGACGGACTGAAACAAACACTTGTGCTGCTCACACCCATTTTACTCACTTCCAAACGATACATAGAGCAGTCGTCGAGCTTCTGTAGGATCTCTTACCCACAGGTACCCTGCACATTTGTACACAGCTACACTCTGTTCCCAGTTGTGCTGTAATGTCCTTTGCTGAGTAGTACCTTAGGGACACACATGACTTCTCACACTCCCCCTCTTTCTCTTCTCACTTTACAGCCCTGCTGACAGGTAAGGAGATATCAGACCCATGACACACAACAGACCCTATGCAGCACTGGAAACCTTTGTGACAGGGAAGTCCAAATAATTATACATGTACACAATACAAGACAGACTCTATACAGCATTAGAAACCTTTTATGTGACAGGGAAGGCCAAAAAACTATGCAAGACAGACCTGACACAGCATTAGAAAACTGGCTTGTAACTGGGAAGGGGAAATATTTTCAAGACCATAACACATAATCATAAACCTTTCCTGTGACAAGATATATACTATCATCAACACCCAACCAACAATTCTGAACAGCCACCTATCCCTGGAACAGAAAAAGGTCATATGCAAAAACCCAAGGATGGTCTTATGCTTGAAAACATGCACAGAAATGATCTGGAAGACAGAATGGGCATGAAAACTAAATGAACATGCAAAAGGCAGAAAAAAAACACTAGACAAAAGCATTTTCTTGAACAGATTTTCCAGATGGGATACTATTTATATTTCAAAATACCCATTCCCACAAACCATGACAAAAAGCACAAATACAAACGCAAGCCTGTTTGATAAATGCTGATGAATTTCACTGAAGGAACAGATTGTGTCTGTCTACAACATGAAACTGTCACCAGGATCAACCTTGTGTGCCAGAAGAAATGCTACTCCTTCCCACAAACACACCCCACATCTGAGCTAAAACTATATGTGTATACTTAGTCTACAAAGAAGAGAAAAAAAACAATCAAAAATGACATTTTAGTTCAAATGTTCAAAGAAACGCATGCACAAACCAAATACAAATTTAGCTGTTTCAAAGTGGTCATACACCATGGTTTGTGACAAGCAGCAGCTTTCTCCTGCAAGCATGCTGACATAACTTTACACTACCCCAGTAGAGTTAATTTCTGTAACTGCCTTATTAAAGCTGTTACCCACACGCACACACCTCTCTGCCAAATAATGGCCGGTCTCAGACATTTTCATTCTTGGATATCTCACAACTTTCCATGCAAAGTGCATCATAACCGAATCAGAAACACGCAAGAAATCAGTGTCCATGCTGGCAGACCATACCATGCCAGCTGTGTGTTTCAGTGAATCTGGGAAGGTCTCTCAGATTTGGGAACTCCAGTCTGTCCATTTTCACTGATGTCGCTTCAGCACAGTCCAGGAATGAGCACAACTGTCCAAAGCCTGTGATCATGTGACCTCTACCTCTTGACACCAGAAAAAGTTAAACCTGATTATTCTCAAAACTTGAGGCGATGTGTCCACTGATATGAACCACTCTGGCATTCCTCCCATAGAACAGATGGACAGGTGTGCCTTGTTTTTCCTGCCAATATCACGTAGGTTTCACTTCTGTAGAGCAGCTGATGCATGACTTGTCTGCTTCCCATCAAACAACTCCGACCAAAACAACAAAGGATCAGGCCACCACTGTACAAGAGGACATCAAAGTCAGTCAACATGGATCTCTTTATGCTTTCTGCTATGATCTGGTCACTACCGAAGCCAGTCAACCAATCAACATGGATCACTTTGTGCTATGATCTGGTCACTACCTAAGTCAGTCTAATCGGATCAGTTTATGCTATGAAGAAAAGGAAGGCGACAGAATGGTTAAGACGCTTATCTGCCTATACAGTGTCCGGTAAGGGTCTGGGTTGGATTCCCGCTCTTATCCTTTCTCCCAAGTTTGACTGGAAAATCAAACTGAGCATTAGTCATTCAGATGAGATGATAAACCAAGGTCCCATGTGCAGCAAACATTTGCCACATTGAAACTTTGCTATGAGCTGGTCAATCAGTCAACATGGATCAGTATAAGCTGTGATCTGGTCACGATCAGTCAGCACTAAAGTTAACATGAACCCCAACATGTCTCTTTTTAACTGAACCAATACAAACCAACCACTCCCTGGGGGCTATCCAAAACTCATCTGACAGTTCAAACCCCACCAGCAGCTGCTGGTGTAACACTCATCACAACAACAGTTGTCATAGGGCTCATCAAACTGATGCCAGTTTGTGCACACACATGCACTGAAGGACAAATCTCACTTTTTGTGCATAAGCAAAACAAGTTGACTTGCAACATAACTTTCCAGAGCTGTAGTTCTTAACAGACTCCAGTTCCCATGTCTATGTACACATAAACACACACACATACACACACAAACATGCTGTAGTGAAAGAGCCATCCACATCTGCCCAAACACACACTGACGTGCAGCAAACTTGGTAAATAAGGACAAGTCGAATCTGGCCTCTGACACCAAATGAGGATGTAAAACCTAGTGTTGTAACAAAAATGACCTAATTATATTTGGCAATCAACAGATGATAATCAAATAATGGTTACTATCATGTCAAGTTTCTTATTCCATCACTTCCGACAGGTAAAAACCATGGGCTTGTTCCAACATTTGACTAACATGCCTAAAAATGTCTGGAAAATGACAGTGTACTGTGTACACAGCCAGCAGCAATTAAGAACTCCAATGCATGAGAATAAATATTTTTACCTTATGACATGATCATGGTCATGACAAAACATTCTGAAATCTGACAATAAATATGCTTCCATTACTAAAGCTAAGTGCAGTCAAATTTTTGTTAATAACTACTATCATCCATAAAACCTTCACTGAGACAAAAATCTATAAACTGAAAAATATTTCCATAATACTCCAACATGTATTCTATATGGCACATACCATCGAATGTAGTTTATACCCTGTGATACTGTTCTGAAATGGAATGGATGCTTTGAAATAAAGACGGTAGCAAAGAGAAACAAACTTCAGAAAAGTGTTCATTAATACAAGGTCACTTAACACACGCACATGCATGTAAAATTTATAGAAAAATATTTCTCTTTTTTTCTTCCCACCAGACTATCCAGACAGCTGCCCTCACACCTGTTGCTGTGTGGTGCACACACTGTTGTCAACCTGAAGGGAGGTAACTCAACAAGTGCCCTGCAAGAGGAACAACTCCTGAACAGTGCTGAGGACTGTTCGGTGCTGATGGCTTCAGTTTTGTGTCCACTCCCCTTAGTGTGGTAGCACAGCTATGCTTCTTTGAAGATGAAGTGAACCAAGCAGCACTCAGCATTATTTCCTTTACTTACATTTTGTCGTGTGCTGTGTAACATTGCCACATACATTGTCGCCATGTATTGTTTGCTTTCTGTCCCATGTTTTGTTTTATTCCATGTGCCCCCATGGGGTCTTTTTGGAATACATCTGGACTTGGTACCCGCCCAGACAGGGTCAGAAAGGAGGGGGATATCCATGGGAGAAATTCTGCTGATGCTGCAACAATGACTGACTTGTTCTTTTGGACTCAAACAGTATAAGGCCATGCTGCAGCAATGACCAACATTCTACTGGACTCTTTGAACAGTATAGGGCCACGCTGCAACATGTACTTGAACTAAACTTATACAGCCAATATCCAGACAGGAGTGCTTCTGAAGGGGGGGGGGGTCGTAAGGTTTCCTTTTGTTTTTCCAAAGGTCTTCCCTTGTTCCAAACTCTTCCTGGAAAAAACAGATGGCCTTGAAGAAATGGTGAACGGAAGTTTTCAACAAAACAACCCCAACGCCCTATATAACACATACGCAAAAAGAATTTTCCTCTTTTTTTTTTTTTTTTTACAAAACAGTTAAATACATCAGCAATAAAAATGCACCCATGGGGCGCATTTGTTTTGACTGTCTCTATCAAAGCATTTTGTTGCTAAACAATTATATTGTCAGTGTGCACAGTCCTCTATCTACTGATGATAATGTGTACAGCAAACTGATGCCCCTGATGTCCTGTCAACAGGGCTGGGATGTTCACATACAGTTTCTCTTTTCTCACTCCAGGGACTGTGAACAAAGTTTGTACAGGCATGGAGAGCTGCCTCAAAAACAACAAAAATAGCTTTCATAGTTGTCATCCCAAAGGCCATTTGTGCCACACTGCAGAAGGCTGAAGACAGATGTATGGCTGCCAAGGAGTTGTGTGGTTGGAAACAAAGATTTTTATTTAGCACATAACATCCTCCATTCATATTGTGTCTGTCATTCAGTGTCAGTCTTCACGGTCTACAAAACAGATCAATTATTTCTTTCCAACTCTCAACAGAAACAGAAAAGAAAAAGAAAACATAATTGTTTCCCTCTTTTCTCACGAAGACAATATCAACAGTCACCTGGACACTCAGACTTCATTTTTTCTGACATCTCATGTTTCTGCTGGCTGTGACCTTGGACAACTCACCTCACCTTGACAACTCAACCGGGCAGGGTTGCACGATCAGTTTCAGCTGAGCTAACTTTGCTTAGCGAGAAAAATGTTCAATGCCTGTGGAATCAGTGGACAGTCAACAGAGGACCATAGCCTTCAGCACACCTGTTCACAGTACACCTAACAGGTAGAAAGTTAACAGAGGACCATAACCTTCAGCACACCAGTTCACAGTACACCTAACAGGTAGAAAGTCGACAGAGGACCATAACCTTCAGCACACCTGTTCACAGAAAACCTGACAGGTGGGCAGTGAACAGAGGAAGCAATAACCTTCAGCACACCTGTTCACAGAAAACCTGACAGGTGGGCAGTCAACAGAGGAAGCAATAGCCTTCAGCACACCTGTTCACAGAAAACCTGACAGGTGGGCAGTCAACAGAGGAAGCAATAGCCTTCAGCACACCTGTTCACAGAAAACCTGACAGGTGGGCAGTCAACAGAGGAAGCAATAGCCTTCAGCACACCTGTTCACAGTACACCTGACAGGTGGACAGTCATCAGCAATGGAAATAAGACTGACTTGTTTCCACCCACCCACCTACTGTGATCTTCACAATACCATTATAATGTTATATTTGCGATGGGTTGGAGGATTTCTGGCCCACATTTGGTTCACACCAGTCCATGCACTGCCAAAAAATACTTTCACAAAACTCGGTGTTCTCTCCCACACAGGCACTGACATGTCGCCAAGTTGAGTTCATAATGCAAAGGCACAGACATCTGTCATCATTCAATAGTCCACTTTAAAAAGAACGCCCCGGTTGAAAGAGTCTCTGGGTTTTCTGTATCTGAAACACACAAAAACAATTCTCACTTGACCACACACAACACATTCCTCACAAACACGACCGCACACAACGCATCATCACCAAACACAAGTTGTAATGTTTGATACCATGGTATGTACTTGTTAGTCTTTCAAATTTGTTACTTTACAGAATCAAAAAGGTTTTTTCTATGATTTTATGATTCTCCTCTATGTCTCTGTTTCACTGTGTTTATTTGATTTTCTTTAAGTACTGGATTTGTAAAGAGCTAAGAGCTTGCTTCAGCTTGTATAGTGCTACATAAAAATTGTTGTTATCATTATTACCACTCACACAGCGAACACTACATAGTAAGTGCAGTTCTACACGCCACAGGATATGAGTATATTACACAGGATATGGCACAGGACAAACGACTGAGCACTTCTACACAGCACAGGACAGACGACCGGAACACTACATAGTAAGTGCAGTTCTACACGCCACAGGATATGAGTATATTACACAGGATATGGCACAGGACAAACGACTGAGCACTTCTACACAGCACAGGACAGACGACCGAGCAGAACAAACGACTGAGCTTTTCTACACAGCACGGGACAGACGATTGAGCACTTCTACACAGCACAGGACAAATGACTGAGAACTTCTACACAGCACAGGACAGACGACTGAGCACTTCTACACAGCAGGACAAACGACTGAGAACTTCTAAACAGCAGGACAAACGACTGAGCACTTCTACACAGCACAGGACAAACGACTGTGCACTTCTACACAGCACGGGACAGACGACTGAGCACTTCTACACAGCACAGGACAGACTGAGCACTTCTACACGGCACAGGACAAATCACTGAGCACTTCCAAATGACTGAGCACTTCTACATGGCAGGACAAACAACTGAGCACTTCCAGACAAACGACTGAGAACTTCTACACAGCACGGGACAGACGACTGAGCACTTCTACACAGCACAGGACAAACGACTGAGAACTTCTACACAACAGGACAAACAACTGAGCACTTCTAGACAAACGACTGAAAACTTCTACATAGCAGGACAAATGACTCAGAACTTCTACATAGCAGGACAAACGACTAAGCACTTCTACACAGCAGGACAAATGACTCAGAACTTCTACATATCAGAACAAATGACTGAGCACTTCTACACAGTACAGGACAAACGACTGAGCACTTCTACACAGTACAGGACAAACGACTGAGCACTTCTACACAGCACAGGACAGACGACTGAGCGCTTCTACACAGCAGGACAAATGACTGAGACCTTCTACACAGCACAGGAGAGACAACTGAGCACTTCTACACAGCACAGAACAAACGACTGAGCACTTCTACACAGCACAGGACAAACGACTGAGAACTTCTACACAGCACAGGACAGACGACTGAGCACTTCTACACAGTACAGGACAAACGACTGAGCACTTCTAAACAGTACAGGACAAACGACTGAGCACTTCTACACAGCACAGGACAGACGACTGAGCACTTCTACACAGTACAGGACAGACGACTGAGCACTTCTACACAGTACAGGACAAACGACTGAGCACTTCTACACAGCACAGGACAGACGACTGAGCACTTCTACACAGCACAGGACAGACGACTGAGCGCTTCTACACAGCAGGACAAATGACTGAGCACTTCTACACAGCACAGGAGAGACAACTGAGCACTTCTACACAGCAGGACAAATGACTGAGCACTTCTACACAGTACAGGACAAACGACTGAGCACTTCTACACAGTACAGGACAAACGACTGAGCACTTCTACACAGCACAGGACACAGCACAGGACAAACAAATGAGTGCTTCTACACAGCACAGGACAAACGATTAAGCGCTTCTACACAGCACAGGACAAACAACTGAGCGCTTCTACACAGGACAAACGCCTCACCACAGGGAAGTCCAGACTAGTTGTACTCCACGGTGACTGACTTCGTCTTCAGGTACTCCAGCAACGCCTCCTGACCTGCACACAGTGGGGACACCTTCAGTATCCATCACCTCCAATGGGATGGGCATTTATTTGCCTACTTCTCTTTCTTTGTCGCTTATAGCCCAGCTGATCACTCAGGGCTGAAAAAAAAAAACTGTACATACAGATCCCATAGAACTACCAGCACAAGTGATTGGGCATTGAACAAAATTCTCCCTCAATATGCTGAAAACTTGTGAATAAACTTTTCCAACTCATTCCCCCAGCTGTCTGTGTCACAACTGATAATTCACTTTCTTAGCTCATGTGCATGAATGTAGGTATGGAGATCTCGGAAGACTGGGAAGATGATGTTGGAGTGACAACAGTGCACTTTTCATATCAGTATTTCAACACTGTCATATAAAACCAGGCAACTGATCTGACAGTGGAGGCACAGAGAGACCTACAGTGGAAGCAGAGAGAAAAACCAGAATGGAAGCAGGAAGTGTGAAGCCCAACCCCTACCCAGGTCTTTGCCGAAGCCGGACTGCTTGAACCCCCCGAAGGGAGCAGCGACGTCAGTCTTGTTGTAGGTGTTGATGAAGACAGTGCCAGCCTGCAGGGAGTCCGCCACATGCAGCGCTTTGTTGATGTCCTTGCTGAACACGCCGGACGCCAGGCCAAACTCTGTGTTGTTGGCACGGCGAAGCACTCCCTCCACGTCCCTGCACACACAGCACGCAACTCAGGTCAGGCTTCAACACTTGTCTGTCAACAGTGACTGTTCCTCACCTTTCAACACTCACCTGTCAACAGTGACTGTCCCTAATCTTCAACACTCGCCTGTCAACAGTGACTGTCCCTAGTCTTCAACACTCACCTGTCAACAGTGACTGTCCCTAGTCTTCAACACTCACTGTCAACAGTGACTGTCCCTAGTCTTCAACACTCACCTGTCAACAGTGACTGTCCCTAGTCTTCAACACTCGCCTGTCAACAGTCACTGTCCCTAGTCTTCAACACTTGCCTGTCAACAGTGACTGTCCCTAGTCTTCATCACTCGTCTGTCAACAGTGAGTTTCCCTAGTCTTCAACACTCACCTGTCAACAGTGACTGTCCCTTGTCTTCAACACTCACCTGGCAACAGTGAGTTTCCCTAGTCTTCAACACTCACCTGTCAACAGTGACTGTCCCTTGTCTTCAACACTCACCTGTCAACAGTGAGTTTCCCTAGTCTTCAACACTCACCTGTCAACAGTGACTGTCCCTTGTCTTCAACACTCACCTGTCAACAGTGAGTTTCCCTAGTCTTCAACACTCACCTGTCAACAGTGACTGTCCCTTGTCTTCAACACTCACCTGTCAACAGTGAGTTTCCCTAGTCTTCAACACTCACCTGTCAACAGTGACTGTCCCTTGTCTTCAACACTCACCTGTCAACAGTGAGTTTCCCTAGTCTTCAACACTCACCTGTCAACAGTGACTGTCCCTTGTCTTCAACACTCACCTGTCAACAGTGAGTTTCCCTAGTCTTCAACACTCACCTGTCAACAGTGACTGTCCCTTGTCTTCAACACTCACCTGTCAACAGTGAGTTTCCCTAGTCTTCAACACTCACCTGTCAACAGTGACTGTCCCTTGTCTTCAACACTCACCTGTCAACAGTGAGTTTCCCTAGTCTTCAACACTCACCTGTCAACAGTGACTGTCCCTTGTCTTCAACACTCACCTGTCAACAGTGAGTTTCCCTAGTCTTCAACACTCGCCTGTCAACAGTAACTGTCCGTAATCTCCAACACTCACCTTTCAGAAGAAAAAAACTATATACTCCCATACAATTAGTGTTAGAAGCACACATCCATCTGACTTAGAATTACAAAACTTACACCCTGCAATACAGCAACAGAACAACCATCATGAAAACAAATGAAACTATGTACCAGTTCGATTCTCAACAATTTACAAAAGATCAACCATCATGAAAACAAATTAACAACCATCATGCAAACAAACTATGTACCAGCTTGATTCTTGACAACCATTGTCAGTAAAGTGAATATGACGGTCAAATATCTGTCAAAACAGCATCTTCCCACAGCAACTGGTACTCTCACGTTTGTTTCTTTTCTTTATTACATTCAGCAGCTGCAAGGTGCAGAAATTCACATACCATGCAAACTGTGAAATACACATATGGACACTGGCTTCTTTGCTATCCACTCTATTGCATGCCAAGATATCGCTGCGGTAGAAAGCAATCACTAAATGCAAAAGTTCATCAGGACGTACATCATGTTTTGGCTCTCACTCCATCACCAACACCAACACAGTCCAAAGCTAGAGTTATCTTACTCACCCGTCAGCGAACTTGGAGATGATCATGACTGGCCCGAAGGATTCCTCCTGTGCGATCATCATGTGATCCTCAACGTCCGTGAACACCGTGGGGGCAAAGAACAGACCTGAGGACACACTCGATGCTCTGTACTTCAATTTTTACTTAACCGGGTATGTCCACTTACACAGTTTGAACACAGTACTCTTCAATTCTTACACAACCTGCGATGTCCTCTTTCCACACAGTCTGAACACAGCATACTTTACTTCTTACACAACTTGGAATGTCCACTTAAAAATACTAAACAAAAACATAAAAACATTCAGTATTTACCTTCAAGTGTTACGAAACACAACTGGAGCTAAAACGACTCCATTGCATCTTGCAGCTATTTTCATGAGATTCTGACTGATGTAAGCTTAACAAGTACACTTCAATGGTAACAACAAAAGGTTAGACTGAATGTTCACTTTCCCAAGACATCAAAAGCAAAATACCTTTAATGACAGCTCCACATACAAGGTGCACAAAAAGTTAAGGACCACTTGGGAACTTGCAGATTTCTTCTTGGGTGCATGGTGGGATGATGCTGGCATCAACCCTAACACAAGCCAAACTAACAGGTAACATCACGCCCACCTGACCACACCTCAACACAGCCCTTCAGAGGAGCCACCTTCACACAACACAATCAACTGCTGCCCCTCAGCACGTGGAGCCAGTCTCACCTGGTCTGTCCACCTGTTTGCCCCCTGTCACCAGGGTGGCTCCCTCCTTCACCCCAATGTCACAGTACTCCACCAGCTTCTCCATGTGGGCCCGGTGGTTCTGAGGGCCGTGGTCTGTGGAACGGTCCAGGGGGTCGCCCACCTTCATCTTGCTGATCTCCACCAGCTGTACACAGGCAGTGCATACAGGTGTTACAGCTCTTCTTCTTCTTCTTCTTCTGCGTTCGTGGGCTGCAACTCCCACGTTCACTCGTATATACACGAGTGGGCTTTTACGTGTATGACCGTTTTTACCCCACCATGTAGGCAGCCATACTCCACTTTCGGGGGGTGTATGCTGGGTATGTTCTTGTTT
>JAAQRG010319631.1:0-17128 GCA_011634625.1 Babylonia areolata | reverse complement strand
TCTTTCCATTGTAAATGCTCCTGTTTCATTCCAACCTCTATCCCATTTCCCCCCACTTACAAAACAAGAAAAAAATTTAAAAAGGTGAAGAAGGTGGAGAAGAAAGTGGAAGGTGAAAATGAAGAAGAGGAGTAGAAGGAACAGAAGAAGAAAAAGGAGGAGCAGGAGAAGGAGGAGGAGGAGGAGAAGAATATGGTGATACACTACATGACTGGCTTATAACAGCATCTCAGACCTACCCTGGGTGTCGAGGTACCCTGATTCCCAAGTGAATTCTGTGTTCCTGTCCACCCTGCCATGTGCTGGAACAGTGTCTCTCTGCTTTGGCCTTGGCCTTGCTGAAAGACATGAACATCCATCCCACCTATTACAGAAGCTGCCACAGTGCTATGTAACTGTACTTGTGCATAAAGAAGTCATGAGAAATACCAGTCACCACACACACACACACAGGAACATATTCAAACACGCATCAACACATTCACACACATCAGCATATGTATACATGAACACATGCACAACACATCAAGGATACATGTGCAGATTCTCTCACACACACACCTCATCATGAACACATTTACTTGTATAGACAGACACAAATGCATATACACATTCACACACACATGTACACATTCACCCACATTCACACACACACCAACATGTGTGCACATTCACACACATCAAATCACGTACACAAACACAACACATGAACACACACAACACATGTACAGATACACACACATCAACACATAAAAACAAATACACAACACATTCACACACATGCACAGATCACAAACACACACACATTAACTTAGGTACATAATCACACATATCAGACATACACATACATCGACACATGTACCCAGTCGCACACACATCAACGCAGTACACTTCAACATAACCACACACATCAACAAATACACACACATACACACACACAAATACACACACACACACACACTAACACATGTATACATTCACAAACACAACGCAAGTAAATTTCAACACAACCACACATATCGACAAGTACACACACCCACCCCACACACACATATCACCACACCTTCACCCATGGAATAAGCTTTCCCAACAGGAGCAGCAGCAGCAGACGGTTGTTGGCCATCTTCACTTTCCCTCAAAGGAACCGAACCAATGACAATGTCCACACTCATCCTGGCTGTGCAGGTGGGTCCAGAGGGCACAACGTGCAGCTGCAAAAGATGTCAGGAAGCCACTGTTTGTGCGTGTGTGTGTGGGGGGGGGTGTATGTATGTGTGTGTGTGGGGGGGGTGACACGAGGGAGGTATGTGTGTGGGAGTGGGTGTGTGAGTGTGAGTGTGAGTGCGAGTGTGAGAGTGTGTGTGTGTGTGTGTGTGTTTGTGTGTGTGTTTGTGTATGCGCATATACATACATACATGCATGCATGCACACACACACACACACACACACACCACACGCTGTAGTCCAAGAGGCAGACCAGACCAAAATTAGGTCAGACCTACTTACCACCAGCTGGTGTTCCACATCGATCAGGCTGGAACCTTGCAGCCCTGTCGGCACAGCAACCGGCACTGTCACCACCTCCTCCCCCATCCACTCATCTGTAGCTCCAGGGGGGATTGCAGAATGAAGCAGTCGTTCCTTGGTTTTCAGCTCCCGACAACTGGTTTCCGTTTTGCCGCCCGCATGGCAATGGGCGATCTGGGAATCAGACCAAGATGGTAATACTAAAAATAATTATTTTTCTTCATTCATGGGCTGCAATTCCCACATTCACTCATATGTACACTAGTGGGCTTTTACATGTATGACCGTTTTCACCCCGCCATGCAGGCAGCCGTTTTCCATTTTCGGGGTGTGCATGCTAGGTATGTTCTAGTTTCCATAACCCACCGATGCCAACATGGATGACAGCTTCTTTAACCTGCGTATTTGATCATCTGCTTGCGTATACACACAAAGGGGGTTCAGGCACAAGCAGGTCTGCACATACGCTGACCTGGGATATCAGGAAAATCTCCACCCTGTACCCACTAGGTGCCATTACCGAGATTCAAACCCTCAGATTTAAAGTCCAATGCTTTAACCACTTGGCTATTGTGCCTGTCAATAATAAAAATGAGAAGAATTAGTATCTATATAGCGCTGAATCTTGTGCAGCGACAAATCAAAGCGCTTTCACACCAGTGAAAGATGACGCAATGGTGACTGGAAGTGATGAGTGTGTTTGTCAGGGCATTTTTGCACATGTGGAAGTGGTAGTTTTTGTTCTGATGGTAGTCACTGAGTACATGACATTATTGTGGGGGGTTGGGGGGGGAGGGAGTCAAGGGGGGTGCGGGGGACACTGTTGGCAGACATGAATACACAAAGTGCTTAAAAAATGAGGAAAAGGAAAATGTGCCCGTCTGAGAAAGACGTTTTTCTTTTCATTTCTCATGCATATATATGATACATTATAATAAGTCAATTAATCAATTTCATCTAATCAATACATAAAATATCTATTCAGAAAAAAAAAAAATCTAGACCTACAGACAACTTTTAAACAACAGCAGTTCTTTTAGAGAATGAACAGCAAGCAAAAGAACAAAAACAAAAAATACAATAAGATAAGAGCTGTCAGTATAACCTCCTCAATGGTGAAGTATGTCCTGCAAATCATGATTAATGCACGAAATATTTATTGTGAAAAAAAAAAAAAATTAAGACCTGCAGTAAACCACTCCAAGACAACAGATGATCTAAAAGAGAGCGAAAAGCGGGAAAAAACACAAAAAACAAAAACAAAAAAGAAAACAGTATAACCTCCTCAATGGTGAAGTAGGTCCTGCGAATCGTGATGCTGCTGCTGTTGATGATCTGTGCATGCACAGGGATTCCCTCCCCTGGCACAAACACCCCCTTCGTCAGGCGCACAGTGGCTGACACACTCCCCGATGCACAACACATACACCACACCATGTTGTCCTCGTGCTGCACTGCGGGCAGCTGACAACACAACACAGGCCTGGATCACCATCACAGTGAAGAGGAAAAAAAAACACCCACAAAGCCCATCCACCCACAAAACCTACCTCTAAAACCTACCCACCCACAAAACCTACCTATAAAACCTACCCACCCACAAAACCCATCCACCCACAAAACCTACCTATAAAACCTACCCACCCACAAAACCCCTCCACCCACAAACCGACCCACCCATAAAACCTACCCACACACAGAACCTACCCACCCACAAAACCACCCACCCACAGAACCATAGAACCCATCCACTCAAAAATCCCACCCACAAAGTGACAAACCCACCCACTCACAAAACCCACCCACCCACAGAACCCACCCACCCCCAGAACACCGTTCCTCTCACCCTTGCATCAGGCACAGTGTTCAGATCCAGAGGCTGAACGACAACAAAGAACTCTTTGACGGATGACGACTTCCTTTTGTCCACCTGCAGCTCAGCCTTCAGGTAGTACCGGATGTTGCCCGCATGCACGTGGAAAGATGACGGGATGTCCCGGGGCAAGCTGAAGGAGAACGGGAACTCGTGATGACCCACGCCCAGAACTTCAGCGTTGTTATGGTTGTGTCGGCCCCCTGAAACAAACCAGTTACCCATTGATGAAGGTTTGGGATGAAAACCGCAAAAGACAAGGTAAATTTTGCAACACACAGTCTTTTTCGGCACAATTTTCAGTACACGATTTCAGCAGAATGCCGATTACAAGATATGTGGAGTGTTGGCCTAGAGGTAACGCGTTTGCCTAGGAAGCAAGAGAATCTGAGCGCACTGGTTCGAATCACACCGGCAGTCGCCAATATTTTCTTCCCCTCCACTAGACCTTGTGTGTTAGTCTGGACACCAATCATTCGGACGAGATGATAAACCGAGATCCCTGTGCAGCATGCATTTAGCGCATGTAAAAAAAAAAAAAAACCTCACCGCAACAAAAGGGTTGTCTCTGGCAAAATTCTGTAGAAAAATCCACTTCTATAGGAAAACAAAGTTGCAGGCAGAAAAAAAAAAGAAAAAAAAAGGGTGGCGCTGCCATGTAGTGACGCGCTCTCCCTAGCGAGAGAGCAGCCTGAATTTCACACAGAGAAGTCTGTTGTGACAAAAAGAATACATATACAAATATGTGCAGCTTATCCGTGTTCAAAACAACTTTCTTTTGCAACCCTCTCTTTTTAGTGAAACAAAAAATCAAATTATTACACAAAAACAATTGGAAAATACACTGAAATAAAACAGAATAAAAGATCTGCAGAAAATAAAATCATTGAAGTAAAATAAATATGAAAAAATAAAAAAGGGCAACATTCAGCAAACTTGTGCACACCCACACATGCATGCACACTTTTAACCAAGCGTGCAAATGCACTCACACATAAACATGCACACATGCAAACTTGCACACACAAACACACGCACAGGTAAACACACATGTAGCAATTTGTATCTCACAGACAAATGGGCTTATGGCCCAACCCTCAATAAAAAAAAAATAAAAAATAAAAAAATAAAAAATAAAAACACCCAGGCACCACCTTCCACATCCACACGCCAAAACATCCTCCACAGGAGAAGCAAACGACTGACAGAGGCATTACTATCACCACGGTCCGTCTGAATCTATTAATTTCCTTGTCACAGATAAACCATTGCAGACAAATTCTGAGACGTTCTTTAATAGCAGAGCTTCACTGACATCTGAGAATTCTTGCGCCAGCAAAGTCTGACACCAAAACTCGTCCATACACACATTCAATCAATCCAAACCATGTTTCATGAGTTACTTTTTTTCATCAGTCTTCCTTTTTTCATTTGATTTGCATTCAACAGTCTTTGTTACAAATGTATTGTAGAAAATGTAAAAAAAAAAAAAAAAAAGTATATAAAAAAAGAGGAATATATGATGGAGGAAGTACTTCAATGTTTTATTTTTTTTTGTTTCTGTTTTTGTTTTGTTTTGTGGACAGCGAAAATGACAAGCCTAAAGATTTGGATTATAGCCCGAGTGATGATTGTGATGCAGTAATTGGCTTAACTAAAGCTGGGTCTGTTATCTGTTTTCATTAGCCAAGTTTAAGGCTAGATTTGGATTATAGCCTGAGTGATGATGATTGTGCCGCAGTAATTGGCTTAACTAAAGCTGGAGTCTGTCATCTGTTTTCATTAGCCAAGTTTAAGGCTAATACACAAATAAACCAACACACTTGGTGCTTTTTATCAGCAGCAATATATTGTACATGTACACACAGCAATACCTACCTTCAGGCCAAAGGTGAATATTTTTCAGCAGGTAATATTCGCTGTCCAGGTAATGGTTTCTTCTCTTCCCCCCAGACTCTCTGCTGAAGGCCACTGAGCCTTTGCCACACAGCTTGAGCTGCAGGTCTGTGGGATAAAACTGGAACACGTGAGCACGCGCGCACACACACATTTTTATATTTCATGTTTTATGTGCGTGTATGCACATGCCAAGTGTATATATTTGAAAGAGTATGAGTGTGTATGTTGACTACAAAGGTGTGAGTGTGTGTGTGGGGAGGGTGGGGTGAGGGGGGTGTAGGGGGATGTGTGCAACTCCAAGTATATATTATCTGTAAGTTTGAATATGTCACGGGGTGTGTGTGTTTGTTCTTTAGTTTAGCGTCTTTTCACTATTGGTGACATAGACGATAAAAAGAAAGGTGGGGTAGGGAGGGGTGGGGAGAGGGGAAGAGAAGTCAGGATAATACAGAAAAGGTAGAAAACTATTAAGAAATGCATAACATGAAATTAGCTTTAACTGTAACAATTCAATGATGATGATAACTAAAACCATTAACATGATAATGAAGTAAATTAAAGGAATGTGTGTGAGTGTGTGTGTGTGTGTGTGTGTGTGTATTTGTGTGTGGACATGTGTGTGCAAGTATCATGCGCGAGTCAGTGTGTATGTGTCTGCTTTGTGTGTGTGTGTGTGTGTGTGTGTGTGTGTGTGTGTGTGATCAGTGTGTTCATGTAAGCAAGCATACATGTATGCAAGTTACTGCCCATGTGTAATATACCCAAAAGTAAGCATGCGTTAATGTGGATGAACATTGATGTGTGTATCCAAATATGTCGATGTGTCACTGATTTATATGTTTGAATTCAGAGGTAATACATTAAGATCAGTAACTAATTAAATATGGATAATATAATAATGTATATGTTCAGCTGCCACAGACTTAGAACCTGAAGTCCACAGGAAAGGTGCCAATTTGCTATTGATATTAGGGAGACACACACAAAGAGGAACACACAAAGAAAGGGGAAGAGAGAGAGGAAAACAGTTTCAGTTTCAAAGAGGTGTTAAGGGTGTGGACTGATTCTTATATGCTGCACCATACCTGCGTTTAAAAAATAAATAAATAAATAAATAAAAAAAAGCCTGATTTGACCTATAAATCAAAAGGGCAGGTCATGCATTTAGATCCTATACCCTTCATGTGTGTAAAAACAACATAATAAAAAAAATAATTAAAAAAAAAATTCAAAAGATGAAAGATTGAAACATTAAATAAGTGAACACTTGAGTATAATAAAACTGAAGACACACAGAGAAAAGTGAATGACT
The DNA here is from genome assembly GCA_011634625.1 of Babylonia areolata. Classification (NCBI taxonomy): domain Eukaryota; kingdom Metazoa; phylum Mollusca; class Gastropoda; order Neogastropoda; family Buccinidae; genus Babylonia; species Babylonia areolata. The sequence continues at coordinate 10,517 of JAAQRG010319631.1, read as the reverse complement.
GAAATGATCAAACCATCACATGTCCACACACCTGCTCTGGCCATCGGCGTCCCCACTCTCTGTAGCACGGATCCGGTCACCCGGTTCCCAGCTTGGTACACCCGGCTTGAATTACCAAACTGGATCTGCAGACTTCCAGCCTCTGCTTTTCCCATGGCAGTTCACCCACGTTCAGCTTCCAAACAATTTGTTCTTTGTCTTAATTTTCCGCTTTTTTTTTTTGCTTTGCCTGACTTTACACGTAGAGATTAGAACAGACTTCTATAAGTGATATGTGAAAATGCAACAACAAAAAAAAGAAAAGAAAAAAAAAAAAGACAAGACGAAATGAACCGTCAAACCAAGGAGAAAACTACCACCAATAAACATAAAACTAGCATGCAATAATGTTACTTCTTTTTTGTTGTTGTTGTTTATAAATTTGATGTACCAATGATACAAGCCTCACTGAAAGCCAGTAGCAGTGTCATGCCTGAAGTTCAATACATACTTCTTACATAGTTTTATATATAATCATATATATATATATATTGCATAGGTACAATCTATTGTAGATATATCTAATTCATGTTTTCCTCTCTTTCTCCCTCTCTCCTGTGTGGGTGTGTGTATTGTATGTGTATTAAGTATGTATATAGTCTCTTGATCCCCTCCCTTTCCCCAGGATAAAATCATTCATCTCTCCACATACATTCCTCTCCTTATAGTAATGATATCCCATTAGTTTTCAGTGTTTCCGCATCAGTATACTTGTCCATCATTATATTATTTTAAGTACTTTTTATCTGATGATCTTTGTACTGTATACATAATCATATCCATCAAGCTTACGCGTTATCTAGTATTGGGTGGTGTAGACTCATCAGTGTGGGGACTGGATGAAAAAAAAAAGCACACCAGTGCTTATATCTGTATTATCCTTGGAAATAAATTTGTCTGGTCTTTTCTTGTCTCTCGTTTTTGGCTTTATCTTTTTACAAATCATCATTCACTATACGTACGTTTGGTTTTGTGTGTGTGTGTGTGTGTGTGTGTGTGTGTGTGTATGTTTTTTATTTTTTGTTGTCTTTTGTTGTTTTGTTGTTGTTGTAAAGTGTCAGTGCCCTAAACAATTAACTAAAATGGCCCGTTGTCAGGCAATGCACTTTTAAGGGACAAGCACCTATGGCTACTAACCACTGCTTATTGTCAAACTTGGGCAGGGTTGTCAAGTCAGAAGGGTAGACGTAGTTGGCGAGTGTAGGGTATTTGAGTTGGCTGCCGTCGCAGGGTAGTTGACTGGTGCTGGCAGAATGTCGTTGTCGAGCAGTGAAGTCTTCTTTGAGCTCGTGCAGAGACATGTAGTCTTTGAAGGTGAAGCACACACTGCACCAGCTTGCTGATGCTGCAGGGTAACAAAAACACCAGTGAGTTGTTCGTAGCGCCCCTCTTCCGCTAGCGGGAGTAACTGCCCCTTGGTGTTGAGATTCCGGGTCAAAAGGCGTCTGCTAACCCCGTTTCACAACACTCCCATCTTTGTGATGAAAGGTCCTTCCCTGGGGGGGGGAGACTGGCAGACGCCTGGGCGGTCCTCATCAGCGGGTCTGCAAGGGCGCAGCTGGGTCGACTCACTGGGAGAAGAGCTGGAGGGCGTTGGTGGCAGACTCCTCTAACAGCTCTTCTGGTGTGGCGTTCAGGTGAGTGGCCACACTTTCAGCCACTGCATACAGCTGACTTGGTGCTGACCACTGTTCCCCTGGCAGAGGGAAATAGGGGGCATCCGTCTCAAGAAGGAGACGGGTCCCTTGGGATTCCCCTCAGTGCTGCCACCTGATACCAGTTGAAGTGGGCGGCGCGATGGGTGAAGCCGAAGTAGGTGTTCGGAAACATCGCCGGCCACTCATCCCTCACGTAGTGATCCCCCGTGAAACAGTGCAGATATATCCGCTGATTCTGCGGCATCCGCCGTCCCACAAGGGCCCTCAACAGCATGTAAACCTCAGTACCACTGTCTTCAGGTAAACCGCGGCAGTGAAGGACGAGGACATGGCGGGCCTCAACGAACCCCAACAGCTCCTCCAGTGCACGCATCTGCAAGTGCCAGGTTTCTGCTGGCAGAGAGTAGTCCAGGCCCACCTCCCCAAAAGCTTTCACTCTGGGGAACCGAACCAACTCCCGCAGCTGATCCGACACTATACTCTGCCCTCATCGAGGTGGTGCTGCACAATGCCGGGGATGGAGCCCGACAGCAACCTCCATTGCAGCTGGGAAGGCCTTTAACTCCTGTGGCGTGGGGTAAGTTTTGGGATCACAGGAGGCGGCGCAAGATCCAACTAGCTGGACCTCTTTCCCAGTCGGGACAAACGTGGCACTCAGCACTGCAGACAGGCTGAAGCCAACCTCAAGCTGCATTTTGCCAATTGGAAGTGTGCGTCAAAGGCCCAGGGTCTAGCGTCGTCTCTCCCCTCAAGTTGAGCCGTTGGGTCGGCATAACGTGTACGCCAGAATTCCCGTTGGCTTGGGGTCAACCTGGAGGCCATAAGGAGGGCTGCTTTCCAGTGAAGGAGGGCTGATGCCGAGGTCAGCGGATGTAGGCTGCACATCTCAAGGGCAGGCTCACCCAAAAAGCGTGCCATGGCGGCGATTGTGGCCCGCTGACTCTCTGTGATGCTATTATCAGCACCCGTCAGCTGGCCTTGCCACCCCATGAACTGTGCTAGTTCAGGGAGTGTCATACCCCGATCGATTGACAGCCACATTGCAACCTGCGCTAAGGCATCCTTCCTCATCTCCAGGATTAAAGGCAGGGTCGGGTTAAGGTGTTCTTTGAAGACACCAGGCACATGCCGCTCCATAGCGTGGTTCTTGAGGCTACTAACCTCCACCTTACAGCCTGGCACCCAGCAACCACTCCCATATTCCATGGGTGCCAGTGGAGATGAAGACTGACCTCGTGCTACCACCTGCAGGCCTGATGCCGTGGTGGAGACTTGACTGCCCAGACCAGGTGTTGGTGTCTGGGGCCCATGCTGCAGTCTCTTAAAAGCCTCACGGCATCTCTGCCGGCGTTTCCTCCGGCTTTTTGAGGCCCCCTGTTCTGGTGGTATTACAGGGACCTCTGGTGGTGTATCCTGTGCCTGGCACCTAAATAGCGTTGGTCGACTGCGACCATCCAAAGCGTGTGCCCATGCTCCCAAGTCGCGAGACTCAGGGACAGGGCGTGCCAGTGCCCCTGTTTGGGGGCGGCCAGTTGCAGCCGACTCCTCACAGAGCCCAGAGGACCCTTGCCTTGCTCTTTTTCTTTGACTTCGTGTCCGTCCCCTCCGACGTTTCGTTTTCTTTTCAGTTTGCGGGACACGAATGTCAGAACTCTGGGCTCCGGACGTTATAGTGAAAGATGTGAGCTGATCTTTCAGGGACAGCAGCGGGCCAGCAGCCAGTAGTGGGGGTACAGCAGAAAGCTTGTGAGCAGGTCCTGGGAGCCAGGGATCTGGCTGTTTAGTCACAGATCCCGGCGGCTGGCGAGTAGAAACTCTTGAAGAGTTTGGGGACATCAAAATACTGGAATCCGGCTGCTGAAACTTCTTGCCATAATCTTCCATCATGTACCTGAAACAGACAGAGAGGTGTCAGTGCCTTGGGCGTACGCAAGACTTGCACATGTAATTCATCAATATCAAGTGTGTCTGTCGCTGTGATGTTGACACAGGACCCATGGTACCATCTTTTGACTTGCTCACTGTTGGGTCTGCTGCTCTCTGATTTTTTCGGGCATTATACTTATAGTCACAGGGATCAGTCTGAGTCTGCTGAGCCAGCGTGGGAACTGAGAGCCCTTTTGCGGACTCCAACTGTCCACTTTGGGTCCGGACACTTAAGTTTTCTCCTTGGTTTTGGCAGCTTTTGAGGTCTGCTGAGCAGAAGTCTGCTTCTGGTCCAAACTCAGTGTGTTGCTGGGTCGCAATGGTGTTCTGGCCTCTGTTTTCCGGCTCAGGGGATAGACCACCACCCCTGGGCCTCAGCCTCTCTCTCAAACACACACACACACACACACACAAACTGTACATATTTTTTAACTTGAACTGGAATCAGACATTTGAGGCCTGTGAAGGCCTGCTTGTCGTTCAGTTAGATACAGTGTACCAGCATGTGTGGCCTAATGACAGCATACTGGATCATAAATACTTAGTTGGCCCAATGAGCGTCTAACCTAGTCTTGAAAGATGACATGGTTGGGCAGTCACAACACTGTCTGGCAAACCGTTCCATTTATTAACGACTCGCTCAGTAAAGAAGGAACTGTGCACTTTAAGTCTACAATGTGATTTATTTAGCATTAAACTGTTACCTCTTCTGTCTCTACTTACTGCAAGTGATAGTTCGGGATCTGTGATCTTGTAGATTCCATGTATGTATTTATAGCAATCATAGCTCCATGCTGCCTCCTGTGTTCTAGACTAGGTAGCTTAAGGAAAGTGAGTCTTTCATAAGGTTTGTTCTTCAAATGACCAATGACTGAATGAGTTTTGTTGCCCGTCGCTGGACGTCTTCCAGCTCTCTGCACAATGTTTTTGACTGCGGGTTCCAGACCGAATGTCCATATTCCAAAATGGGTCCAACCAGGGACTTGAACAACTGAACAAACAGGTCTTCAGATAGGTAGTCGAAGGAACGCCTGATTATACCAACCATCTTGTCAGCCTTTGCAGTAACTGTTGCCACATGCGTCTTGAAATCCAGATTGTTGTCAATGTACACTCACAGGTCTTTCACCACTTCACTCTCAGCAAGTGCCAGGTTGTATTCCTCCCCACCAGCTGTTGGTTTTCCCTTTCATGTAGTAAACTGCTTCTGATTGGCAGTTTCCTAGCTTCATTGCACTGCATTTTTCTGGATGGAAGTGGAGGAGCCACTCTCTAGACCACTGCTGTAGGTTGTCTAGGTCATCTTGGAGGACTTGTGAATCACCTACTTGGTCACTGTGTGAACAACTTGTATCATTGGCAAATTTCACATTGCTCTTCACTCTGCTATGAAGATCATGTGCAACAGGAAAAGCATGGGTCCTTGAACACTACCTTAAAGGATACTGCTTGTGACGTCTGCCTGCTGTGATGATGTTCCATTCACAACCACTCTGCTTCCTTTGAGACAAAGTCCTGGATCCAGAGTAATACCATGCCTGATACTCCATGTGCGTGGATCTTAGAGACAAGTCTGAGATGTGGGACGCTGTCAAACGCTTTCTGGTATTCCATATAGATAGCATCAATAGAGCCACCTCTATCTTGGGTTCTTGTCCAGCCATCCAATAGGGCCAAACAATTGTGTAGCACATGACGTTTATGTCAAAGGAGAGATGAGGAGGTGGTACATTAAGACTTTTACACACACCCCACCCCCCACCCCCAAGACAGAGGTACAGTCTGTGGTAAAACCATGGCAAAAATGTCCATTTTGACTGGGATCTACCAGTCAGTCTTTAGAACTCCCTGGTGAAATGGGTTTTAGTTTGAAGATAATGTTGAGCAAATTTATTACCTTTTAATTTCAAGATGGGGTTATGATCTTAACATGGCTTTTCTATATCCTCATTAAACATTTCATTTATTTTACTGTCGAAAGAACCAGGAGCTGAATGGTGGTGACCACTGCCTACCGCATTTTCATATCTTCTCTGTCCATGTTGTCAATGTAAAAAGGAACATGACTGCATGCGGACTATTTATAGTAACGGCTATCCCAAAACGGCCCATCGTGAAGTTGTGAATACAAACCCTGTAGTCCAGGGCAGATACAAAAATGGTCAAAATGTCTGCAACAAAACCGTTCTTTTCACGATAAAATAGAATAAATCATATTGATCACGCTGATATAAACTTGACCGCTGTAGGTGGGCAGGAACATGATTAGATTTTGATTTTTATTAATTATTTCTCACACATTTGGCCATGAGAGAGTGCCTTACAAAGATCCACAAGGCATGAGCAAGCCAGGGTTACGCAAGCGCGGTATAAGGGGTCACCAGAGGAAAGCGTTTAGCGCGGTACAGTACTTGTGGCTGACTGCTGCCGCGCTGATGCTGTCCTATACCTCCGTTAGTAGGTCACTGCAGCACATGACAGATACTGTACAGAAAATAAGAGAACTCTTTGGGGACAAAAGGAAACAAATTTTTTAATTTCATCTATTATATACTAAATTAGTAGAAAACGCAAATTTGCTTTTATGAACTTTTTACAGTTTCTTACCAGTCGTGACATTTCATAAAGAATAAAATCGGTATTATACCGACTGCAAAGGTGAATTTTCGAAAGCAGCACGGGATCATTTAATTCGTAAGAGCAATTATGTTGACATTTTACGCAATGCACAACTTGGAAATACTTCATGCTCTGCTTATTAACGTGTAGTATATGAATATCTCATACCTGTGGTTAGGTATGTGTAATTAAATATGAATATCTCAATACCTGTTAACTAGGTTTGTTTCAATGAACATTGTCGGAGCACTGTCCAGACAATTAATTCAGAAAGCATGGAAGGCAGATGATGGCAAAATCGACCAACATGTCTTGATGTAAAAAGAACAGTATGAAATATATTTTTTTCTTTGGAAATGAAGCAGTATTTGCAAATGTGACTTGCGAACCCTGGCGCAGCAGACACGTCAGTTTAGCGTGGGAAAGAAAATGTATCTGGCAGGAGTATGAAGGTGGCAAAATGAGGTGCATCAGATAATCAAGAAGAGCAGACTGCCTGGAAAATGAAAATGGATCAGTCTCCAGAACTTTGTTGGAAATGGGGGTCTCTCAGTCTGATTCAGTATAAACATATGTTTACAACGATTATTCAAATGTTTCACATGTTATCAGGATTGCAATTCATTAGAGAAATGTCTGCAACAATTTTATGACAATATGGTTTGTTCTTGTGTTTTAAATGTGTTGAAAATTATTAAAAACATCCAAAATTTCGGTGCCATTTTGTGACATGGCAATGTGTCTAAACATCAAGTGGTCAGAAACAAGTAAGTACAAACCTGATTAAAATCCAGTACATACAGACCTGATCTATATTCATTCATTGTGATAATAAAACATTGATCATAAGTAAAAAATAAAAAATGGTACATTAAGTTTGATATATTACACAAAAAACCCGCATGACAGACGTAAACAACCAGTTCCTCTTGACATACTTATATTCATTCAAAGGCAAGCACATTCATGAATACACTGCACGTTCTTTATTTGCAACAGATGGTCAACACATCTATCTTCTGTAGCACATACTCATTTTCTGAAAAAAAAAGTCTATTCAACTATTTAAATGCAATCGACGTCGCATATTAATTTTCAGTTCCGCTCTTCTATGTTATTTCTGTGCATGTAAACGACCCAATAAAAATATGCATGCAAACAAAATTAGAACTGTTTCCACATAAATCATGCAGATTCATCTCAGGAAAGCATAAATCAGTTTGATAAACACCATTCAATCATGTGTGTTTGAACACAGATTCAGAGAATGTGTTGTTTCCAACAGTGTGTGAGATGTACATATGTTGCACGAAATCTCCAATATGTTCATTCGCACCCCATGGTTGCTATATTTAAAAAAACAAAACAAAACTGTATGTTAATTTCGTCATAATGGTTTGTACCGTTATCTCCGATCCGATTAAGTTTAGACACAATCACTGTTTCTTACACATGACGAGATGCGGTAATATACGGATGCTGGCGTAAGATTTCGAACCAAGTCAACGCATGTAGTTCAGTAAGACTTTTCAGTTGAAGACTTGTTGCATCAAAAGTTCCAAACAACAAAGTTCAAAGTAGAAAATCACCCCCTTAAATTACCTTGATTTTGGCTTTTGCTGTCTGGTGAAGTTTTATCACGAAATGATGTTTATCAGTTCACAAGACAGACGGAGTGTGAAACGAAAAAATTTGTTGTATCTGAAACATGTCAGTTCCTGCGCGCTTATTGTTTTGCAAAATTTTACATCACACAAGTTCTGAAAAACCAAAGTATACATTGACTGCAAATGAATTTCTTAAAATTAATTAAGTTTGAAGCATTTCACGTTTAGTAGTGCTTGAGATGAAGTCAGGTGTCACATTCTGACACGGAACACATGTTCTTTGGTTCTGCTTTACGCAGATAATAAAATTCCTTATTTTTACTGGTTGTTTGTTGTTATTATTGTTGTTTGGTTTTGGTTTTTCTCAAAGTCTTACTTATATTACATTTTGTTTTTCTGCAATCCTACATATTTGTTCACTATGAGGATAGCGCTAATCAGTTTTCTGTTGATTGACCGAATGGAAAGATACCAAGAATCCGGTGTTTTGATCACAATTCTTCAGATAAAGAGGAAAACTTTTGTCAAGTGATATAAATAATACAATTCCCATTTCATAATAAGATGAACGATAGTACTTTAAACAGTTAAACACTTGGGAGAATCGATGTGAAAATGGAGTGCCCGCAGTGTTTCTGAAAAATAAAATCATCCAGGGTGGGGGAGTTAGTTTAGGTATTTTGGGTTCCATGTCACATATGTCATAAAGTTTTAGGTAATCATTAATAAAATACATCATTTTGCACAGGCTTTGTTTGAATGCACTGCATTGGCTAAGTATCACATGACAGATTCATTACTATGAATTATAAATCCAGTAATTCAAACATCTGCGTCAGGAAAGTTTAGGTAATTTGGATTCAATGTTACACGTGTTACAACAAAGTTTTACATAATCATTAATAAAATTTATGATCCATTGTTATTATGATTATTATTTATATCCCATGCTAAATCGGCGTCTACTGCGCCGGGGTTCATGAGTCACATTAGCAAATACTGGTTCATTTCCAAAGAAAAATGTATTTAATACCGTTCTTTTCACATCAAGACACGATGTTCAATTTTGCCATCATCTGCCCTCCATACTTTCTCAGTTTATTGTCTGGACAGAGCGCCGATAATGTTCATCAGAGATCAGGTTGGGTTCAATAGACAATAGGTCATATGACCGGAAGAACATAAAATCAATAGGTCATTTTGAAAATCAATAGGTCAAATATCACTTTCAGTTTTCCCGGAACTGCACTCGGTTAATGCAAAAGTGGGAACGGCAATTCTTCTCGCTGAAGCTCACGAAAGGCAGCGATAAAGATTCGTTTCGGATTTCGTTTCATCACGGATCCGTATTTTAATAAACCAGTTTATAGTCATTTCCTGTAGGAGCAGACGACAAAGCGATCGCGATCGTTAAAGAGAGAGAGAGAGAGAGAGAGATGGTTACTTTGGTTGACCGACTGCTCATAAAAACAATGAGTCATGTGACCTGGCAACATGAAAAACAATAGGTCATTTCAAAATTTAAATGCGTCAATGACCGATGACCGACGTCGAACCTGATCCCTGCATGGGTCTGACCTGTTGGTGATATGAACCAGCTCCTCGATGATGTTAAACTCTCCGATGATCACCGGCCCTGCCTCGGCGATGATGCGTGCCTTGGGATGGATCACCGTCCTGGAGCCTGCGGAACACGGCGGCAGTCACAGAACTGAAAGCTGCTTGCTTTTCTGTGTGTCATGTGGTGTGGCTGGATACAAGCAGCTGCAATGTACTTGTGCTTTTGACTCGGAAAAAGAGGTGTGTGTGTGTGTGTGTGTGTGTGTGTGTTTGTCTGTGTGATAGCGAGTGTGTGTGTGTGAGACGGTGAGACAGAGAGAGAGACAGAAAGAGAGAGCATTTTGTGTGTGTGTGCGCGCGTGTGCGCGCGCCTCTGTGTGTGTGTGTGTGTTTCTGTGTCTGTGTGTGCATGCGTGTCTGTGAGATAGTGAGAGTGTGTGAGAGAGGGTGAGACAGAAAGAGAGAGAGCGTTTGTGTGTGTGTGTGTGTGTGTGCATGTGTGTGTGTGTGTGTACATGTGTGTGTGCATGTGTGTGTGTGTGTGTGCATGTGTGTGTGTGTGTGTGCATGTGTGTGTGTTTGTGTTTGTGTGTACGTGTGTGTATGAAAAGAGGGAGACAAATGCTCGGCGATGATGCGTGCCTTGGGATAGATCACCGTCCTGGAGCCTGCGGAACACGGCGGCAGTCACAGAACTGAAAGCTGCTTGCTTTTCTGTGCGTCATGTGGTGTGGCTGGATACAAGCAGCTGCAATGTACTTGTGCTTTTGACTCGGAAAAAGAGGTGTGTGTGTGTGTGTGTGTGTGTGTGTGTTTGTCTGTGTGATAGCGAGTGTGTGTGTGTGAGACGGTGAGACAGAGAGAGAGACAGAAAGAGAGAGCATTTTGTGTGTGTGTGCGCGCGTGTGCGCGCGCCTCTGTGTGTGTGTGTGTGTTTCTGTGTCTGTGTGTGCATGCGTGTCTGTGAGATAGTGAGAGTGTGTGAGAGAGGGTGAGACAGAAAGAGAGAGAGCGTTTGTGTGTGTGTGTGTGTGTGTGCATGTGTGTGTGTGTGTGTACATGTGTGTGTGCATGTGTGTGTGTGTGTGTGCATGTGTGTGTGTGTGTG
>JAAQRG010319618.1:0-17151 GCA_011634625.1 Babylonia areolata | reverse complement strand
GAGGGGTGGTTAAAGAGTTGGGTGAATGTGTATGTGTGGGAGATAAAAAGAGAACGTGGGGAGGTGTGGGGGGTGTTTGAGTGTGGGGGATGTGTGTGTGTGTGTGTGTGTATGTGTATGTGTGTGTGTGTGTATGTGTGTGAGTGAGAGGGTGCATCCGTTGTGTACAAGTGTTGCACATGTGTATACATGTGTATGTATATGTGTGTGGGCATTCACCCTGTGCACTTGTTCAGTGTGTTTCAGCCACCCACCTGCAGAACGATGACCAGGTGTTCGTTCAGAGAGGCGATGATCTCGGTGCTGGTAGGGGCCATGCCTTCAGGCAGGGTCATGACCTGCATCGGCGCGGCAACCACCCCACCTCCGCCTTCTCCCCCAATCACCACCCCCTCTTTCTGCATCCTCTCCAGCTGAGGACACAATGGAAATGCAGTAACTCACACAACAGTAACTCACACAACAGTAATTCAGAACAGTAAATCACACAACAGTAAATCACACAAACAGTAATTCACAACAGTGAATCACAACAGTAACTCACACAACTGTAATTCACATATCCTGTAATTCACACACCAGTAAAACACACACCAGTAAATCACACAACAGTAATTCACACAACAGTAACTCACACAACAGTAAATCACAAAACAGTAAAACAGACAACTGCAATTTACGACAGTATAACAGACAACAGTAATTCACACAACTGTAATTCACAGAACAGTATATCACACAACAGTAATTCACATAACAGTAAAACACACAACAGTAATGCACACAACAGTAATTCACACAGCAGTACACAACAGTAATTCACACAACAGTAATTCACACAATGGTAAATCACACAACAGTAATTCACAACAACAGCAACAACAACAATAACGGCAACACGTACAACTCTTAAAACAAACTTGGACACAGCCACAACACTCTGAACGACCTTGACCCCTGACCTGCTCAAAGGCCTTGTCTCGCTCCAGCTGTGCCTTGCTGCAGTCCCCGCGGGCCAGCCTGAGCTCTGAGCGGATCTCTTCGTTGCGGCCTCGCAGCACGTCCACCTGCTCCTTGAGGTAGAGGGAGGTGTCGTAGTTCCCAATCACACGCTTGGCCTCAATCGCCTGCCACCCGCACCGTGGGATCAAGCCAAACCAAACCAAACCAGAGCGCATGTTTGATTTCATGGAAGGTGGCGGAGTAAACACAGCTGCTTGTTTACCTGCAGTCCTCATGGATGACAACACAACAAACAAACAAACAACAACAAAAACAACAAGCCAACAAACAAACACTGACATGACTGTCACTGTAAAGCCCTTTGACAGGTATAAAAGCACTATGACTATCATTGTGAAGCCCTTTGACAGACACGAAAGCACTATGACTGTAAAACACTGTGACAGATATAAAAGCACTATGACTGTCATCTGAGATCATGAAGCCCTGTGACAGGTGTAAAAGCACTATACTGTCATCATGAAGTCCTCTGACAGGTATGAAAGCACTATGACTGTCATTGTGAAGACCTTTGACAGGTATGAAAGCACTATGACTGTCATTGTGAAGCCCTTTGACAGCTATGAAAGCACAATGACTGTCATTGTGAAGCCCTTTGACAGGTATGAAAGCACAATGACTGTCATTGTGAAGCCCTTTGACAGGTATGAAAGCACAATGACTGTCATTGTAAAGCACCGTGACAGGTATGAAAGCACTGTGACTGTCATTGTGAAGCACTGTGACAGGTATGAAAGCACTATGCCTGTCATTGTGAAGCCATCTGACAGGTATGAATGCACTGTGACTGTCATTGTGAAGCCCTTTGACAGGTATGAAAGCACTGTGACTGTCATTGTGAAGCCCTTTGACAGGTATGAAAGCACAATGACTGTCATTGTGAAGCATTTTGACAGGTATGAAAGCACAATGACTGTCATTGTGAAGCCCTTTGACAGGTAAGAAAGCACTGTGACTGTCATTGTGAAGCCCTTTGACAGGTATGAAAGCACTGTGACTGTCATTGTGAAGCCCTTTGACAGGTATGAAAGCACAATGACTGTCATTGTGAAGCATTTTGACAGGTATGAAAGCACAATGACTGTCATTGTGAAGCCCTTTGACAGGTAAGAAAGCACTGTGACTGTCATTGTGAAGCCCTTTGACAGGTATGAAAGCACTGTGACTGTCATTGTGAAGCCCTTTGACAGGTATGAAAGCACAATGACTGTCATTGTGAAGCATTTTGACAGGTATGAAAGCACAATGACTGTCATTGTGAAGCCCTTTGACAGGTAAGAAAGCACTGTGACTGTCATTGTGAAGCCCTTTGACAGGTATGAAAGCACTGTGACTGTCATTGTGAAGCCCTTTGACAGGTATGAAAGCACAATGACTGTCATTGTGAAGCATTTTGACAGGTATGAAAGCACAATGACTGTCATTGTGAAGCCCTTTGACAGGTAAGAAAGCACTGTGACTGTCATTGTGAAGCCCTTTGACAGGTATGAAAGCACTGTGACTGTCATTGTGAAGCCCTTTGACAGGTATGAAAGCACAATGACTGTCACTGTAAAGCACCATGACAGGTATGAAAGCACTATGACTGTAAAGCCCTTTGACAGGTATGAAAGCACTATGACTGTAAAGCCCTTTGACAGGCAAGAAAGCACAATGACTGTCACTGTGAAGCCCTTTGACAGGTATGAAAGCACAGTGACTGTGACTGTGAAGCCCTTTGACAGGTATGAAAGCACTGTGACTGTCATTGTGAAGCCCTTTGAAAGGTATGAAAGAACAATGACTGTCACTGTGAAGCCCTTTGACAGGTATGAAAGCACTGTGACTGTCATTGTGAAGCCCTTTGACAGGTATGAAAGCACAATGACTGTCATTGTGAAGCACTATGACAGATATGAAATCACTGTGACTGTCATTGTGAAGCACTGTGACAGGTATGAAAGCACTGTGACTGTCATTGTAAAGCACCGTGAAAGGTATGAAAGCACTATGACTGTAAAGCCCTTTGACAGGTGTGAAAGCACTGTGACTGTCATTGTGAAGCACTGTGACAGGTATGAAAGCACTGTGACTGTAAAGCCCTTTGACAGGTATGAAAGCACTATGACTGTAAAGCCCTTTGACAGGTATGAAAGCACTGTGACTGTCATTGTGAAGCACTGTGATAGGTAAGAAAGCACAGAAAAATTGTACTACCATTATCTGTATAAGCACTGTGAGAAGCTGGAAAGCACTATGTAAATGTACTATCATTATCAGTATAAGCACTGTGTTAGGTATGAAAGCACTATATAACTGTACTATCATTATCAGTATAAGCACTGTGAGAGGTATGAAAGCACTATATAACTGTACTATCATTATCAGTATAAGCACTGTGAGAGGTATGAAAGCGCTATATAACTGTACTATCATTATCAGTATAAGCACTGTGAGAGGTATGAAAGCACTATATAACTGTACTATCATTATCAGTATAAGCACTGTGAGAGGTATGAAAGCACTATACGACTACACTATCATTATCAGTATAAGCACCGTGAGAGGTATGAAAGCACTATATAACTGTACTATCATTATCAGTATAAACACTGTGATAGATATGAAAGCACTATATAACTGTGCTATCATTATCAGTATAAGCACTGTGAGAGGTATGAAAGCACTATATAACTGTACTATCATTATCAGTATAAGCACTGTGAGAGGTATGAAAGCACTATATAACTGTACTATCATTATCAGTGTAAGCACTGTGAGAGGTATGAAAGCACTATATAACTGTACTATCATTATCAGTATAAGCACTGTGAGAGGCATGAAAGCACTATATAACTGTACTACCATTATCAGTATAAGCACTGTGAGAGGTATGAAAGCACTATATAACTGTACTATCATTATCAATATAAGCACTGTGATAGTTATGAAAGCACTATATAACTATACTATCATTATCAATATAAGCACTGTGAGAGGTATGAAAGTGCTATATAACTGTACTATCTTTATCAGCATAAGCACTGTGAGAGTCTGGAACGCATTATCTAACTGTACTGTCATTATCAGTATTTCCAAAGACGTGAACTCACCGCCAGCATGCGTTCAATGGCTGGGAACTGTGACACAGGCATGCCTTCTGACTCCCCTGCTTCTGCTGCACACACACACACACACACACACACACGTGCACACACACACACACACAGGTGTGAGCAAGATTCTTACTTTACTGATTAATTGTGTGCTCTGTGTGTGTGTGTAATGGTGTGTTTGTGTATGTGTGTGTGTGTGTTCGTGTGCTTATACGTGTGTATGCTTATACATATGTGTGTGTGTGTGTGTGTGTGTGTGTGTGTGTGTGTGTGAGAGCGCACGCTTCTTACACACGTGTGTGTGTGTGAGAGAGTGTGAGTGTGTGAGTGTGTGTGTGTGTGTGTGTGTGTGTGTGTGTGTGTGTGTGAGTGTGTATGAGGCATAGTTGGTACCATGTGATGTGATGAATCATAACTGTAATTATGTATGCCACATTCAATAATGAGGTGTGTGAAAAGACTGTCAGCACTACACAGCAGTGTTACCTGTGGGTGTGTGTACATAGACTGTCAACTCAACATTACACAACAGTGTTAACTGTGGAGTATGTGCATAGACTGTCAACTCAACACTACACAGCAGTGTTACCTGTAGGGGTGTGTGCACAGACTGTCAACTCAACACTACACAACAGTGTTACCTGTGGAGTATATGTACATAGACTGTCAACTCAACACTACACAGCAGTGTTACCTGTGGAGAATGTGCATAGACTGTCAGCTCAACACTACACAGCAGTGTTACCTGTAGGGGTGTGTGTATAGACTGTCAACTCAACACTACACAGCAGTTACCTGTGGGTGCGTGTATAGACTGTCATCACTACATAGCAGTTACCTGGGAGGGAGGGGTTGTACCTGTGTGTGGGTGTGTAAAGACTTCACATCAGTGATACCTGTGTGTGGATGTGTAAAGACTTCACATCAGTGATACCTGTGTGTGGATGCGTAGAGACTTCACATCAGTGATACCTGAGTGTGGGTGTGTAAAGACTTCACATCAGTGATACCTGTGTGGGGATGTGTAGAGACTACACATCAGTGATACCTGTGTGGGTGTGTATGTAGACTAAACGTCAGTGATACCTGTGTGGGGGTGTGTAAAGACTACACATCAGTGATACCTGTGTGGGTGTGTGTGTGTGTGTAAAGACTTCACATCAGTGGTAACTGTGTGTGGATGTGTAAAGACTACACATCAGTGATACCTATGTGTGGATGTGTAAAGACTACACATCAGTGATACCTGTGTGTGGGTGTGTAAAGACTTCACATCAGTGATACCTGTTTGTAGACGTGTAGAGACTACACATCAGTGATAACTGTGTGGGTGTGTGTGTAGACTAAACTTCAGTGATACCTGTGGGCACCCTCTGCAGGGCCTCACTCCTTCAGCACACAACACATCAGTGATACCTGTGGGCATCCTCTGCAGGGCCTCACTCCTTCAGCACACAACACATCAGTGATACCTGTGGGCACCCTCTGCAGGGCCTCCATCACCTCCTTCAGCACACAACACATCAGTGATACCTGTGGGCACCCTCTGCAGGGCCTCACTCCTTCAGCACACATCAGTGATACCTGAGGGCACCCTCTGCAGGGCCTCACTCCTTCAGCACACAACACATCAGTGATACCTGTGGGCACCCTCTGCAGGGCCTCACTCCTTCAGCACACAACACATCAGTGATACCTGAGGGCACCCTCTGCAGGGCCTCACTTCTTCAGCACAAAACACATCAGTGATACCTGAGGGCACCCTCTGCAGGGCCTCACTCCTTCAGCACACAACACATCAGTGATACCTGTGGGCACCCTCTGCAGGGCCTCACTCCTTCAGCACACAACACATCAGTGATACCTGAGGGCACCCTCTGCAGGGCCTCACTCCTTCAGCACACAACACACCAGTGATACCTGTGGGCACCCTCTGCAGGGCCTCCATCACCTCTTTCAGCACACAACACATCAGTGATACCTGTGGGCACCCTCTGCAGGGCCTCACTCCTTCAGCACACAACACACCAGTGATACCTGTGGGCACCCTCTGCAGGGCCTCCATCACCTCCTTCAGCCCCGCCTCCAGGCTGCGGTTGTCCTCCTCCAGCTGGGAGCAGCGGGATTTGAACTCGGCCACCTCGCGCTCCATCTGGGTCAGCTCCACCAGGTTCTGCCGGTAGTCCTTGTCCAGCTCTCGGTCCTGCCACACACAGCACGCCATATCACACCACAATCACACATAGCACACTACATCACACATAGCATACCACATCATACACGTCACACCACATCACGTCACATCGTACATAGCATGCCACATCACACCACATCATACATAGCACACCACATCACACACATCACACACAAAATACCACATCATACACATCACATCAACACACCACACACAGCATGCCACATCACACCACAAATACACATCATACACAGCACACCACATCAAACATCACACACAGCACACCACAGCACACACAGCAGACCACAGCACACAGTATGCCATATCACACAGCACACCACATCACACACACAGCACACCACATCACACACACAGCACACACAGCATACCACATCACACACAGCATACCACATCACACATAACATAGCACATCACATCACACATAACACAGCACATCACACATACAGCACACCACATCACGCACAGCACACCACATCACACACAACACGCCACACAGCACACCACATCACACAGCACACCCCAACACACAAAGCAAACCACATCACACACATCACGCCACATCACACGACATCAAATACAGAACACCACACCACACCACAGCACACCGCATCACACACAGCAGACCCCCCACACAATACACCACATCAAGCACACAGCACACCACATCACTGCATTTTTGCAGTCTGATCACGGCGGATGGCCAACTGACAAGAGGTGACCATGACGGTGAGCTCACCCTGATCTGAGTCTCCTGCTTCTGGACCTCCCGCTTGATGATGACAGCTGCTGACTGGGACTCGGTGTCCACCTGCCTCTTGGTGCGCAGGGTGTCCGTGAAATCCTGCACCGCCACCATGTCTTCTGCCGTCAGTCCCAGGTCCACCGCTCTGTGACACGGCAACGCTTGCATTGTACTGTATTCCTCTTTTATCACAAGACACAAGGCGGGGCACGGCATGTCAACACTTGTACTGTATTACTCTTTTATCACAGACACGACACATCAACACTTGTGCTGTATTACTCTTTTATCACAGACACGGCACATCAACACTTGTGCTGTATTACTCTTTTATCACAGACACAAGGCATGGCACGGCATGTCAACACTTGTACTGTATTACTCTTTTATCAGACACAAGGCGTGGCACAGCATGTCAACACTTGTACTGTATTACTCTTTTATCACAGACACGACACATCAACACTTGTACTGTATTACTCTTTTATCACAGACACAGCACAGCATGGCATGTCAAAACTTGTATTGTATTCCTCTTTTATCACAGACACAAGGCATGGCACGGCATGTCAACATTTGCACTGTATTCCTCTTTTATCACAGACACAGCAAGGCACGGCATGTCAGCACTTGTACTGTATTACTCTTTTATTACAGACACGACATATCATAGCATGTCAACACTTGTACTGTATTACTCTTTAATTACAACAGACATGGCATGGCATGGCATGGCAACACTTGTGCTGTACTGTATTACTCTTTTATCACAGACACGGCATGGCACGGCATGTCAACACTTGTACTGCCCTCTTATCACAACAAACATGACATGGCATGGCATGGAATGTCAACACTTGTACTGTATTCCTCTTTTATCACAAGACACGGCACAGCACAGCATGTCAACACTTGTGCTGGTCTGTATTCCTCTTTTATCACAAGACACGGCACAGCATGTCAACACTTGTGCTGGTCTGTATTCCTCTTTTATCACAAGACACGGCACAGCATGTCAACACTTGTGCTGGTCTGTATTCCTCTTTTACACTTGTGCTGGTCTGTATTCCTCTTTTATCACAAGACACGGCACAGCACAGCATGTCAACACTTGTGCTGGTCTGCATTCCTCTTTTATCACAAGACACGGCACAGCACAGCATGTCAACACTTGTGCTGGTCTGTATTCCTCTTTCATCACACGACACGGCACAGCACAGCATGTCAACACTTGTGCTGGTCTGTATTACTCTTTTATCTCTCTAACCCTCCCCAAAACTCCCAATATATGTATATGAGCCCATGGCCGAAATGCAGTAAACATTCATTCATTCATTCTCTCTCTCCGCATGTTTCTCTCTCTATCTCTCTAACTATTCCCAAACAAGTAAGAAAGGGGAAAAAAAACAAAAACAACAACAACAAAAAGGCAATGTCAACAATGCACCCCCAACACCCTTTCACTCCACCAAGAAAAAACATCACTAACAAGAAAACCAAAAAGATGAAGAAAACGTTTCTCTAAAAAGAAGCAAGGCACGCCATGTACAACATCCACACAGACTTACCCTATGGAGTGGTGGCCTAGTGGTAATGCATCTGCCTAAGAACCCAGAGAAACTGAGCACGCTGGTTCAAACCCAACAGTCACCAGTATTTTTTCTCCCCCTCAACTAGACCTTGAGTGGTTGTCTGGACACTGAGTCATTCGGAGGAGACGATACACCAAGGTCTTGTGTGCAGCACGCACTTAGCGCACGTAAAAGAACCCACAGCAACAAAAGGGTTGTCCCTGGCAAAAAAAACAAAACAACTTCAATAGGAAAACAAATTAAATTGCAGTCAGAAAAAAAGAAAAAGAAAAAGAAAAAAAAAGAGTGGCGCTCTCAGTGTAGTGACGTGCTCTCCCTGGGGAGAGCAGCCTGAATTTCACTCAAGAGAAATCTGCTGAGGCAAAACAGTAATACAATGCAATCCCCTCCAGTGTGAGTTTTTTTGTGAACAGAACGAGGCATGCCATGCACGTCATGCAGCCTACCCTCTACCAGCACTTCTGCCCCTGTCACTTTCCCTACCCCTCCTGTCTGTCCACACGTTGTTGTTCACGTTCCTGAAAATCAGGCCACACCACTGCTGCACTACTCTTAAATTGTGCATGGATATGACTGTGTGTGTG
Source organism: Babylonia areolata (assembly GCA_011634625.1). Lineage (NCBI taxonomy): Eukaryota > Metazoa > Mollusca > Gastropoda > Neogastropoda > Buccinidae > Babylonia > Babylonia areolata. The sequence goes on along the minus strand of JAAQRG010319618.1, from coordinate 7,900 downwards.
TGTGAGTGTGTGTGATTATGTGTGAATGTGTGTGTGTGTGTTGTTTGTGATTGTGTGTGTGTTTGTGTGTGCGTGTGTGTGTGAGTGAGTGTGTGTGTGTGTGTGTGTGTGTGTGTGTGTGTGTGTGTGTGTGTGTGTGTGTGTGTGTGTGTGTGTGTGTGTGTGTGTGTGTGTGTGTGGACATGTCAGGACATAGGACAGCGTGTAGTACACACCATCAGGACATAAGACAGTGTGCAGTACACACCATCAGGACATAAGACAGTGTGCAGTACACACCATCAGGACATAGGACAGTGTGTAGTACACACCATCAGGACATAGGACAGTGTGTAGTACACACCATCAGGACAATCCTTACCTTTTTCCCAGCTGCTGTCCTAGCTTTCTGATCTTCTGTTTGTCATTGACCCGCTCTTCCTCCAGCTGTTCGATCTGTAAACCATCACCATCACACCACCTTCACTGTTTAGTCTGTAAACCAACACCATCGCACAACCTTCACTGTCACTGTACTGTTCAGTCTGTAAACCATCACCATGACACCATCTTCACTATCACTGTACTGTTCAGTCTGTAAACCATCACCACGACACCAACTTCACTATCACTGTACTGTTCAGTCTGTAAACCATCACCATCACACCACCTTCACTGTCACTGGACTGTTCAGTCTGTAAACCATCACCATCACACCACCTTCACTGTCACTGTACTGTTCAGTCTGTAAACCATCACCATCACACCACCTTCACTGTCACTGGACTGTTCAGTCTGTAAACCATCACCATCACACCACCTTCACTGTCACTGGACTGTTCAGTCTGTAAACCATCACCATCACACCACCTTCCACTGTCACTGTACTGTTCAGTCTGTAAACCATCACCATCACACCACCTTCACTGTCACTGGACTGTTCAGTCTGTAAACCATCACCATCACACCACCTTCACTGTCACTGTACTGCTCAGTCTGTAAACCATCACCATCACACCACCTTCACTGTCACTGTACTGTTCAGTCTGTAAACCATCACACCACTTTCACTGTCACTGTACTGCTCAGTCTGTAAACCATCACACCACTTTCACTGTCACTGTACTGCTCAGTCTGTAAACCATCACACCACCTTCACTGTCATTGTACTGCTCAGTCTGTAAACCATCACACCACCTTCACTGTCACTGTACTGCTCAATCTGTAAACCATCACACCACCTTCACTGTCACTGTACTGCTCAGTCTGTAAACCATCACACCATCTTCACTGTCACTGTACTGCTCAGTCTATAAAGCATCACACCACCTTCACTGTCACTGTACTGTTCAGTCTGTAAACCATCACACCACCTTCACTGTCACTGTACTGCTCAGTCTGTAAACCATCACACCACCTTCACTGTCACTGTACTGTTCAGTCTGTAAACCATCACACCACCTTCACTGTCACTGTACTGCTCAGTCTGTAAACCATCACACCACCTTCACTGTCACTGTACTGCTCAGTCTGTAAACCATCACACCATCTTCACTGTCACTGTACTGCTCAGTCTATAAACCATCACACCACCTTCACTGTCACTGTACTGTTCAGTCTGTAAACCATCACACCATCTTCACTGTCACTGTACTGTTCAGTCTGTAAACCATCACACCATCTTCACTGTCACTGTACTGTTCAGTCTGTAAACCATCACACCACCTTCACTGTCACTGTACTGCTCAGTCTGTAAACCATCACACCACCTTCACTGTCACTGTACTGCTCAGTCTGTAAACCATCACACCATCTTCACTGTCACTGTACTGCTTAGTCTGTAAACCATCACACCATCTTCACGGTCACTGTACTGCTCAGCCTGTAAACCATGACACCACCTTCATTGTCACTGTCAGCTTGATGGGCTGGCATCCATCATCCATCTCCCCTAAATAACCACCCTTCCCCTCCAAACACTTTTCCCCTTGTCAGTTCTAACCTCCCCTGCCCCATCTACCCTAAACACACCCACCCTCTCCAAACACCTTTCCCCTTGTCAGTTGTAACCCCCACCTGTCTCTGAAGAATGTAACCCCCACCTGTCTCTGAGGGATGTAACCCTACCAGTCTCTGAAGGATGTAACCCCCACCTGTCTCTGAAGGATGTAACCCCTACCTGTCTCTGAAGGATGTAACCCCCACCTGTCTCTGAAGGATGTAACCCCTACCTGTCTCTGAAGGATGTAACCCCTACCTGCCACCTGTCTCTGAAGGATGTAACCCCTACTTGTCTCTGAAGGATGTAACCCCACCTGTCTCTGAAGGATGTAACCCCCACTGAAGGATGTAACCCCACCTGCCTCTGAAGGATGTAACCCTCACCCATATCTGAAGGATGTAACCCCCACCTGTCTCTGAAGGATGTAACCCCCACCTGTCTCTGAAGAATGTAACCCCCACCTTTCTCTGAAGTATGTAAACCCCACCTGTCTCTGAAGGATGTAACCCCACCTGTCTCTGAATAACCCCCACCTGTCTCTGAAGAATGTAACCCCCACCTTTCTCTGAAGTATGTAAACCCCACCTGTCTCTGAAGGATGTAACCCCACCTGTCTCTGAATAACCCCCACCTGTCTCTGAAGAATGTAACCCCCACCTTTCTCTGAAGTATGTAAACCCCACCTGTCTCTGAAGGATGTAACCCCACCTGTCTCTGAATAACCCCCACCTGTCTCTGAAGAATGTAACCCCCACCTTTCTCTGAAGTATGTAAACCCCACCTGTCTCTGAAGGATGTAACCCCACCTGTCTCTGAATAACCCCCACCTGTCTCTGAAGAATGTAACCCCCACCTTTCTCTGAAGTATGTAAACCCCACCTGTCTCTGAAGGATGTAACCCCACCTGTCTCTGAATAACCCCCACCTGTCTCTGAAGAATGTAACCCCCACCTTTCTCTGAAGTATGTAAACCCCACCTGTCTCTGAAGGATGTAACCCCACCTGTCTCTGAATAACCCCCACCTGTCTCTGAAGAATGTAACCCCCACCTTTCTCTGAAGTATGTAAACCCCACCTGTCTCTGAAGGATGTAACCCCACCTGTCTCTGAATAACCCCCACCTGTCTCTGAAGAATGTAACCCCCACCTTTCTCTGAAGTATGTAAACCCCACCTGTCTCTGAAGGATGTAACCCCACCTGTCTCTGAATAACCCCTACCTGTCTCTGAAGGATGTAAACCCCACCTGTCTCTGAAGGATTTAACCCCCACCTGTCTCTGAAGGATGCAACCCCCACCTTTCTCTGAAGGATGTAACCCCTACCTGTCTCTGAAGGATCTAACCCCCACCTGTCTCTGAAGGATATAACCCCACCTGTCTCTGAAGGATTTAACCCCCACCTGTCTCTGAAGGATGTAACCCCTACCTGCCTCTGAAGGATGTAACCCCTACCTGTCTCTGAAGGATGAAGTTGAGGGCCTTCTCCTCCTCCTGGCGGACGGCCTTGTTCTTGCGGAACTGGGTCAGGTCGAGGGGGGCGCGGGGGTCCATGCCCAGCCTGTAGCGCAGCTCCTCGTTCTCGTCCAGGATCTCGTTCATCTTCAGCTCCGCCTTGTTGATGTACTGTGTCAGCTCCTCGATTTGTCTGACACAAACACCATACTGTCAGTTTCTAACTACCTTGTTGATGTACTGCGTCAGCTCCTCGATTTGTCTGACACAAACATCATACAGTCAGTTTCTAACCGCCTTGTTAAAGTACTGCGTCAGCTCCTCGACTTGTCTGACACAAACATCATACCATCAGTTTCTAACTGCCTTGTTAAAGTACTGCGTCAGCTCCTCGATTTGTCTGACACAAACATCATACAGTCAGTTTCTAACCGCCTTGTTAAAGTACTGCGTCAGCTCCTCGATTTGTCTGACACAAACATCATACCGTCAGTTTCTAACCGCCTTGTTGAAGTACTGCGTCAGCTCCTCGATTTGTCTGACACAAACATCATACCGTCAGTTTCTAACCGCCTTGTTGAAGTACTGCGTCAGCTCCTCGATTTGTCTGACACAAACATCATACCGTCAGTTTCTAACCGCCTTGTTGAAGTACTGCGTCAGCTCCTCGATTTGTCTGACACAAACATCATACCGTCAGTTTCTAACCGCCTTGTTGAAGTACTGCGTCAGCTCCTCGATTTGTCTGACACAAACATCATACCGTCAGTTTCTAACCGCCTTGTTGAAGTACTGCGTCAGCTCCTCGATTTGTCTGACACAAACATCATACCGTCAGTTTCTAACCGCCTTGTTGAAGTACTGCGTCAGCTCCTCGATTTGTCTGACACAAACATCATACCGTCAGTTTCTAACCGCCTGTTGAAGTACTGCGTCAGCTCCTCGATTTGATTTGTCTGACACAAACATCATACCGTCAGTTTCTAACCGCCCTGTTGAAGTACTGCGTCAGCTCCTCGATTTGTCTGACACAAACATCATACCGTCAGTTTCTAACTGCCTTGTTAAAGTACTGCGTCAGCTCCTCGATTTGTCTGACACAAACATCATACCGTCAGTTTCTAACTGCCTTGTTAAAGTACTGCGTCAGCTCCTCGATTTGTCTGACACAAACATCATACCGTCAGTTTCTAACTGCCTTGTTAAAGTACTGCGTCAGCTCCTCGATTTGTCTGACACAAACATCATACCGTCAGTTTCTAACTGCCTTGTTAAAGTACTGCGTCAGCTCCTCGATTTGTCTGACACAAACATCATACCGTCAGTTTCTAACTGCCTTGTTAAAGTACTGCGTCAGCTCCTCGATTTGTCTGACACAAACATCATACCGTCAGTTTCTAACTGCCTTGTTAAAGTACTGCGTCAGCTCCTCGATTTGTCTGACACAAACATCATACCGTCAGTTTCTAACTGCCTTGTTAAAGTACTGCGTCAGCTCCTCGATTTGTCTGACACAAACATCATACCGTCAGTTTCTAACTGCCTTGTTAAAGTACTGCGTCAGCTCCTCGATTTGTCTGACACAAACATCATACCGTCAGTTTCTAACTGCCTTGTTAAAGTACTGCGTCAGCTCCTCGATTTGTCTGACACAAACATCATACCGTCAGTTTCTAACTGCCTTGTTAAAGTACTGCGTCAGCTCCTCGATTTGTCTGACACAAACATCATACCGTCAGTTTCTAACCGCCTTGATGAAGCATGACCAGACCTCAGTACAAAGATATGTACTTGTTCAAGCTGAAAGAATCAGACTGGATGGCCAAAGTTCACAGACATGTTCTTGTTCAAGCTGAAAGAATCAGAATGGATGGCCAAAGTTCACAGATATGTACTTGTTCAAGCTGAAAGAATCAGACTGGGTGGCCAAAGTTCACAGACATGTAGTTGCAGACTGGGTGGCCAAAGTTCACAGACATGTACTTGTTCAAGCTGAAAGAATCAGACTGGGTGGCCAAAGTTCACAGACATGTAGTTGCAGACTGAGTGGCCAAAGTTCACAGACATGTAGTTGCAGACTGGATGGCCAAAGTTCACAGACATGTAGTTACAGACTGGGTGGCCAGAGTTCACAGACATGTAGTTGCAGACTGGATGGCCAAAGTTCACAGACATGTAGTTGCAGACTGGGTGGCCAAAGTTCACAGACATGTAGTTACAGACTGGGTGGCCAAAGTTCACAGACATGTACTTGTTCAAACTGAAGGAACCAGACTGGATGGCCAAAGTTCACAGACATGTAGTTGCAGACTGGGTGGCCAAAGTTCACAGACATGTAGTTACAGACTGGGTGGCCAAAGTTCACAGACATGTACTTGTTCAAACTGAAGGAACCAGACTGGATGGCCAAAGTTCACAGACATGTAGTTGCAGACTGGGTGGCCAAAGTTCACAGACATGTAGTTACAGACTGGGTGGCCAAAGTTCACAGACATGTACTTGTTCAAACTGAAGGAACCAGACTGGATGGCCAAAGTTCACAGACATGTAGTTGCAGACTGGGTGGCCAAAGTTCACAGACATGTAGTTACAGACTGGGTGGCCAAAGTTCACAGACATGTACTTGTTCAAACTGAAGGAACCAGACTGGATGGCCAAAGTTCACAGACATGTAGTTGCAGACTGGGTGGCCAAAGTTCACAGACATGTAGTTACAGACTGGGTGGCCAAAGTTCACAGACATGTACTTGTTCAAACTGAAGGAACCAGACTGGATGGCCAAAGTTCACAGACATGTAGTTGCAGACTGGGTGGCCAAAGTTCACAGACATGTAGTTACAGACTGGGTGGCCAAAGTTCACAGACATGTACTTGTTCAAACTGAAGGAACCAGACTGGATGGCCAAAGTTCACAGACATGTAGTTGCAGACTGGGTGGCCAAAGTTCACAGACATGTACTTGTTCAAACTGAAGGCAGACAGAATGGACCAGCCTCTCACACTGACGTGGTTTTTTTCTCATTCAGTAAGCACAGCAACAATACACTGTACAACACATGTCTTCTCCCCTGGTATGCTGCACACACACACACACACACAGACACACACACACACACACAGACACACACACACACAAACTGACTGCAACAGATGCATGCCTGCACACAAAGATGTGAACTGAAGGGAGGTAACACACACCTGTCTCTGACGTTGATCTGGGTTTTCTTCTCTTTGATCTCCATAACCGCTTCCTCCAGCCCGTATTCCCCCTGTGGTCACACACACACACACACACACACACACACAGTGCTCATCATGCAGTTTGCAATGTAATAGACTTCCAGTGCTTAACTCACTCCAGACAAATAGCTCTTTCCCTGGCTTTTCCCTACAGACGACCCATTTGTTAGGGTTAGGAATAAAAATCACAAAAAATACAAAACATAAAGTAACTGAATGAAACTCACTGTACTTGACCCACTGACCTCTCTCTTCACGTTGTGTGAACGCTCACCCCCCTCCCTCTTCACTGCTCTCAGAAGTTGAATCACTATCAGTACCGACTTGCTGGTAGCTTTCTTCACTACAGATAATTTATTCAACGTCTTCATCATCCTCGTCGATGTTGAAACCTTCAGTCTGAGGCATTTCAATCACTTCAGCAGTGGTAAAAGCCACTGTCATGATCTAGTTTGTTCCAAAAATTTCCACTTGTATCGCCTGCGACACCATTTTCAATACGTATGCAGATTAGCTTGTCATGTGGGGTCCTGAACTTGCTGGCTCGCTGTGGAGTGTGTTGTTATGGAATCTCATGACGAAACTTTTCATTCGACCCTTGACATGTTCGCCTGGTGTAGCTGCAATTGTTATGCAACCCCATGAGGAAAACGTGGAAAAAATTTTAATCGTTGAAACCGCTATAGTGTTCCGTCGTCCGGAATGCTACCTTAAGTCAGGAACGCTATAGCATTCCATCGTCCGGAGTGAGTTAAACCCAAACTGTCTCCTCCCACATTGCCCTTCCCCTGCAACTGGCAAGGAACATAAATGAAATAACACCAGTTTCTATTTTACACCTCATGGATCAAGTACAACCCTCTTTTTCTGTTGTTGCTTTTTGTTTGTTTGTTTGTTTGTTTGTTTTGTTTTTTGTCTTTTTAACATCCAGCACTCAAGGTGAAAACATAGAAAGACCACAATAACAACAACAAAAAAAACAAAACAAAAACAAAACAAAAAAAAGGTGGGGGGGTGGGGGGTGGGGGGTGGGTGTGAAGAGAAGGGCACACAGATTGACAGAAAACATAGACACACACTGACAAACACACACATACACAGTCTCTCTCTCTCTCTCTCACACACATACACCACTGGCTTTCAGTGTGTTTGGATAAACCAAGGTGCTGGCGATAAACTAAGCTTTCTTAATGCTTTTAAGCAACGATTGATAGACATGTTCATACA
>JAAQRG010319613.1:5000-17030 GCA_011634625.1 Babylonia areolata | reverse complement strand
TTCTCCCTCCCTTCCTTCATTTCTTTCTTTCCTTCTTTCTTCCCTCCTTCCTTTCTCCCTCCCTCCTTTCTCCCTCCCTTCCTTCATTTCTTTCTTTCCTTCTTTTTTTCCCTCTTTCTTCCCTCCCTCCTTTCTCCCTTCCTTCCCTTGTTTCCTTCCTTCCTTCATTCTTTTTTCTTTCTTTTCTTTCTTTCTTTCTTACCTCCCTACTCCCCTCCCTCCTTTCTTTCTTCCTTCCCTCCCTCCTTCCTTCCTTTGTTTTCGTTTCTTTCTTTCTTTTTTGTTTGTTTCTTTCTTTCTTTCTTCCCTCCCTCCCTCCTTCCTTTCTTTCATTGTTTTCGTTTGTTTCTTTCTTTCTTTCTTCCCTCCCTCCATCCTTCCTTTGTTTTCGTTTCTTTCTTTCTTTTTTTGTTTGTTTGTTTGCTTCTTTCTTTCTTCCCTCCCTCCTTCCTTCATTCCTTTTTTTCTTTCTTTCTTTCTCTCTTCATTCCTTTCAGGAAATGTTCCTGCTTTGTGTGGAAATTACATGGTGCATTCATCTAGCAGCAGGAGCAAAATTCTCCACAGTAATGGGACATCAGACTGACGTTCTACTGGAATTTTATTTTACTTCATTTTATTTTATTTGTTGACAGATCTCACTCATCAAAAACTTTTCTTTTTTTTTTTTTTTTAATGTTTGAAGGCATATAAAGGCTGCTGTTTTTTCAGCTCAGAGTGAACGTCTCTCGCTGTCTACCTTCACCCAAGCAGTAACAGTATTGCAAAGCGTTTTCCTGTCGTTAATATTCATAATCAAACACGTGTGCATTATTGAAAGGATGCAAGTGAAAGCCGCTAAACTGTGTTCAGATAATGGTTTGTGCATAGACCTCATCATTTACTGTAAAACGTTCTAAAAAGATTAACAAATTAACATTTGTGCAAAGCTCTCATAACTTACCCACTGTAAAATGTCCTAAAAAGATAAATTGATTGATTGATTCATATGGATACTTATACAGCGCCTATCCTCGGTCGGAGACCAAGTTCTAAGACAAATCAACAATCTCTGGTCCAAACTTTGTAAAACTGAACTCGCACTGCACTACGCATGCGCGTTTGAAAACGCTTCCGGGCTTTGGAAACGAGGCTTACTTCATCTACCGCCATTCTTTGGGAAGGAACGCTCGTACACAACAGTAGTTCTTGAAGATGAGCGTCCGTTTTCACAGCTTCCGACGAGTGGCCTTTATTTATTTATTTATTTTCTTATCTATTTATTTGCTTATTTATTTATTCATTTATTTATTTATTCATTTATTCATCTATTTATTTATCCGTCTATTTATTTATCTACCTTTTTACTTAATTGTTTATTTATTTATTCATTTATTCAGTTATTTATTTATTCAATTATTTATTTATTTGTTAATTTATTCATTTATTCATTTCTATATTTGTTTAATTATCTGTTTATTTATCCATTTATTTAGTTATTAAATAATTAATTTATTTATTCATTCATTTATTTGTTTCTTTATCTTTCTATCTATCTATCTATCTATTTTAATGGCATCTTTGATCGGAAAGGCAAAAGCTGGTGGGTCAGTGTCCGGGTGATAAATTGCGTCCACCCCTCTCCACTCCCGGTTTTGGGAGTTTTGTTGTTGTGTAGCATGAAGTACACGTGAGCCATAAAGGCTTTGCCTCTTTTCTGTTGGTGGTGGTGGTGGTGTTGGTGTTGGTGTAGGTGTTGTGTTTGTGTTGGTGTTGGTGTTGGTGCTGGTGTTGGTGTTGGTGCTGGTGCTGGTGCTGGTGTTGGTGCTGGTGTTGGTGCTGGTGTTGGTGTTGGTGCTGGTGTTGGTGCCATAAAGGCTTTGCCTCTTTTCTGTTGGTGCTGGTGTTGGTGCTGGTGTTGGTGCTGGTGTTGATGCTTGTGTTGGTGCTGGTGTTGGTGTTGGTGCTGGTGCTGGTGTTGGTGTTGGTGCTGGTGTTGGTGCTGGTGTTTCGGAAGAGCACACGTCTGGTGTTGGTGTTGGTGCTGGTGTTGTGCTGGTGTTGGTGTTGGTGCTGGTGCTGGTGTTGGTGTTGGTGTTGGTGCTGGTGTTGTGCTGGTGTTGGTGTTGGTGCTGGTGCTGGTGTTGGTGCTGGTGTTGTGCTGGTGTTGTGCTGGTGCTGGTGCTGGTGTTGGTGCTGGTGTTGGTGCTGGTGTTGGTGTTGGTGTTGGTGCTGGTGCTGGTGCTGGTGTTGGTGTTGGTGTTGGTGCTGGTGTTGGTGTGGGTGTTGGTGTGCCCTCTGTACACTTGTTGACAGCACGGGGGGGTTGATGTTACTGAATATTCTGATTGAATTGGGATTGGAAGCAATTTTCTGTTTGAACTATTATTCGTCTTCAGGCGATTTCTTGGTGTGTGTGTGTGTGTGTGTGTGTGTGTGTGTGTGTGTGCGCGTCAAGTCAAGATTTTATTTCATGATGGTAAATTGAATAAGCAACAATTGCTTTTTTACATCAAGCCATCAATGAAAATAATATAAAAAAATGATAAAAATAAATAAATAATTTAAAAGAAGGGGAAAAAAAGACAGAAAAATGCGTGCATAAGTGTGTGTGTGTGTGTGTGTGCGCGCGCGCGCGTGCGTGCGTAAGTCTGCATGTGTATGAGTGTGCATGTGTGTGTACGTGCGCGCGTGGGTGCATACGTGGGAGCGTGTGTGGTGTGTGTGCATGTATACGTAAGCGAAAAAGACACAGACACACACTCACAAACAGACACAGACAGACAGACAGACGCAGACAGACAGACAGACAGACACAGACAGACAGACAGACACAGACAGACAGACACAGAGCAATATTTCGATTCGCTTGAAACCATACCGTCACACTCTCAGATATCTCTGTCATCAGATTTATAAATATTAGAGAGAAAAAAAAGAGAGGAAAAAAAAGCCCGTAAACATACAATTCAACGGCGGATTCTCTGTCGATATTCTTTCGTTTGATTCAAAAGTCGGAGAAAAAACAACAACACAAAAACAAAGGAGGAACAAACAAAAAACAAAAAAAGAAGAAAAAAAAAGTACTCATCCCGCGCATGCGCACTTGGTTGACGTCTGCAACCAACGCCAGCGCTTGAAATGTCATCGATTGAAATTAACGATGCGGCGCGATGATAACGACTTTATTTGAAAAGACGCCGAGAACACGACGCCGAGGCCATTTTGCTCGGGTAGTGTTGTGCTACATTGCCAGCTTCTTCTCTTTCGATCGTTGGCAAGAGACGCTTCTCAGCTGAGGACGTCGACATTATGTGAGTTGTGTGATGCAAGCTGGTGTCGCTTCTTAATTGGTGTTAATTAATCCGCCTGGGCCTAGTACGTTGGAAGGATCAGGTTTATGTATAGGCTATAGAATGAAATTGTTGATAAATGCAGCCCCGAAGCTTTAAGTTTGAATGAGGCTTTTGTGTGATTAGAAATCACTGGTGTATACGATGACATCCTTCAAAACAATGTTGCCGGAAGTTTGCTTAATGTTTAGTTGAGGATTTGGTCTTCGTGGGAATTACTGACGTATGAGTTTATATCATTAAAAAAACTTATCTATATCCCTCAGGTGTCTGTTTCGGTGAGACTTAGGTATTCGTTGGAATTACTGAGGTATATCAGTATCAGTATCAGTAGCTCAGGGAGGCTTCATTGCGTTCGGTCAAATCCATATACGCTACACTACATCTGCCAAGCATCCCTTAGCTATATGTTTCGGTGATACTAAGGTATTCGTTGGAATTACTGACATATATACAAGTTGAAATCATTCAAAAACGTAGCCCGAAGCTTCATGTTTCGGCGAGACTTAGTAAAGTTAGTTGTAACTTGAAGTTATTGACATATGAATTGACTTAGTAAAGTTAGTTGTAAGTTGAAGTTGAAGTTATTGACGTGTGAATTGAAATGATTGAAAATGCAATCACAAAGCTATATGTTTTAGCGAGGCTTAGAAATATGTTGAAGTTATTGATCCAGTCCCAGAGCTTAACTGTTTCAGTAAGGCTTAAGTATGAATTGAAATGATTGAAAATGCAGTCACGAATATTTGATAGAGGTTTGTATATATGTTGAAACTATTGACATTGTAATCAGAAGGTTCATATTTGAGAGAGGTTTACAAACAATCTAACGTTCTTGAAAACTTAGCTCGAAGTTTCATGTTTAAAGAAGCTTACATATCAGCTGAAAATATTAAAATTGCAGCTATTGTGCTTTGTTTAAATGAGATTTTTGTATCTATTATCTAAAACTATGGAAAATGTAGCCCCGAAGATCATTGTTTGAGAGATGCTTAGTTAAGTACAAAAAGTTGAAATTATCAAAAATATAGCCTGAAACTTTGTTTGATTTATTTTAGAATGATCTCGGGATTGTTGTAATTATGGCTATATGTGTGCGAGGTTATATATATATATTCAGCGGTTATACATTGATGTTGGATTCCTTGATAGCAGGCTTAGTGCAGAGGTAGTCCAATGTACAGGCAAACAGTCACATGTTGGTTGGATTCATTGATAGCAGAATTAGTGTAGAGGTAGTCCAATGTACAGGCAAACAGTCACATGTTGGTTGGAGTCTGTTGGATTCATTGATAGCAGAATTAGTGTAGAGGTAGTCCAATGTACAGGCAAACTGTCACATGTTGGTTGGAGGCTGTTGGATTCATTGATAGCAGGATTAGTGCAGAGGTAGTCCAATGTACAGGCAAACTGTCACATGTTGGTTGGAGGCTGTTGGATTCATTGATAGCAGGATTAGTGCAGAGGTAGTCCAATGTACAGGCAAACTGTCACATGTTGGTTGGAGGCTGTTGGATTCATTGATAGCAGGATTAGTGCAGAGGTAGTCCAATGTACAGGCAAACTGTCACATGTTGGTTGGAGGCTGTTGGATTCATTGATAGCAGGATTAGTGCAGAGGTAGTCCAATGTACAGGCAAACTGTCACATGTTGGTTGGAGGCTGTTGGATTCATTGATAGCAGGATTAGTGCAGAGGTAGTCCAATGTACAGGCAAACTGTCACATGTTGGTTGGAGTCTGTCGGATTCCTTGATAGCAGGATTAGTGTAGAGGTAGTCCAGTGTACAGGCAAACAGTCACATGTTGGTTGGAGTCTGTCGGATTCCTTGATAGCAGGATTAGTGTAGAGGTAGTCCAATGTACAGGCAAACAGTCACATGTTGGTTGGAGTCTGCTGGATTCCTTGATAGCAGAATTAGTGTAGAGGTAGTCCAGTGTACAGGCAAACAGTCACATGTTGGTTGGAGGCTGTTGGATTCATTGATAGCAGAATTAGTGTAGAGGTAGTCCAATGTACAGGCAAACTGTCACATGTTGGTTGGAGTCTGTTGGATTCCTTGATAGCAGAATTAGTGTAGAGGTAGTCCAATGTACAGGCAAACAGTCACATGTTGGTTGGAGTCTGTTGGATTCCTGTATAGCAAGATTAGTGCAGAGGTAGTCCAGTGTACAGGCAAACAGTCACATGTTGGTTGGAGTCTGTTTCTTTCTTTCTTTGTTTCGTTCGTTCTTCTTACTGTCGTAATTAATCAGCTCATTCATTCATTCATTCATTCATTCATCTACTAGTTAACGAATGAATCAGTCAATTAACTAATTAATCAATTAATCATTCAGTCAATCATTTAATCTTTAATTCATGTATTTATCTATTCATTTGTTTATTTATATATCTATCTATTTGTTTGTTTATTTATTTATTTGTTCATTTTATTTATTTATCCATTTATTCGTTTTATCTATCTGTCTATGCATTAATTAATCTGTTGGTTTGTTCTCTTTTTTTTTCTTCATTCATCTGTTTATTTATTTGATCAGTCGTGGGTCTGTGTGGCTCGCTCAGCTGTTATCTTTTAGCTATGCTATTGTCTAACAGCTAGAACGTACGCTACATGGTGTAGCGTGTATGGACTTTGCCCGAAGACAGTGACGCCTCCCTGTGAAACTGAAACTGAAACTGAAACTGTTTGTAAACAAAGAAAAAGTCATAACCCTTCACACTCTTGTTTGAGATTGTTTGGATGCTTGTAAACAAAATGAATTGAAGTCATGAACTCCCACACACGTGTATAAGATGCTTGACATTGATTGATTGTAAATAAAACTACTGAAGTGAAAAACTCCCGTACACGTGTATGAGACACTTAAGTTTGTGAGGTTGTTTGTAAATAAAAACAATATACTGAAGTCTTAATCTCCCGTACACACCTGTACAAGATGCTTAGGCGTGTTTGGTTGTTTGCAAACAAAACCAAAAAAAAATGAAGTTATGAACTCCGTACACGTGTATAAGATGTTTGAGCTCGTTTGGTTGGTTGTAAATTAAAGCAATTGAAGTAATAAATACCCCCGAAAACGGAGTATGGCTGCCTATATGACGGGGTAAAAACGGTCATACACGTAAAAGCCCACCCGTGTACATACGGGTGAACGTGGGAGTTGCAGCCCACGAACGAAGAAGAAGAAGAAGACGAAGAAGTAGTCATAAATTCCTGTACACGTGTATAAGACGCTTGGGCTTGTTAGGATGTTTGAAAACCACAAGAAAGATGAAACCACAGAGTTTGTTTGTTCCTTTAAAGTCTTTTCCCATCGCTTCGTGTTTGCTGATCGATGTGTAAGTGATCATAAAAAACAATGGAAAACATGGGGAAATGCTTCCAGGAAAAGGGCAATTTCATTAGAAAACAAAATAGGGAGAAAAAAACAAGCAAATAGGAGCAAACAATACTGAGAGGAAAAAAGAAGAGGAAATAGAAACTAAGAAAAAAAAGCAGACAAGTAAATGAATAGATAAATAAATAATGATGATAGTAATGATAATATATAATAATAATAATGATATGATGATATGATAATGATAATAATAATGATAATTATTTATTTATTTATTTATTTGTATTCATATTTCTTTTTATCACAACAGATTTCTCTGTGTTAAATTCGGCTGCTCTTCCCAGGGGGAGCGCGTCGCTACACTACTGCGCCACCCTTTTTTTCTTTTTTCTTTTTTTTCCTGCTTGCAGTTTTTTTAGGGTTTTTTTCCTATTGAAGTGGATTTTTCTATATAATTTTGTCAGGAACAGCCCTTTTGTTGCCGTGTGTTCTTTTGCGTGCGCTAAGTGCACGCTGCACACGGGACCTCGGTTTATCGTCCTATCCGAATGACTAGCGTCCAGACCACCACTCAAGGTCTAGTGGAGGGGGAGAAAATATTGGCGGCTGAGCCGTGGTTCGGACCAGCGCGCCCAGACTCTCGCTTCCTAGGCGGACGCGTTACCTCTAGTAGTAGTAGTAGTAATAATAATAATAATAGCCATAGATGAATAGATAAATATAACTCACTCACTCACGCACTAATTTAATACTCACTAATTTAGTTAACCCATTCAACCCTGTGTAGTCCACAGCCTGACCAGGCTTAGGCTTCCTTGCCATACTGATGTGGAAAAAAAAACGCAGAAAAAATACTGTTTTCCCTCCAAATTACGTGTGGACACATCCTGAAATACTGGAGAAATTAGCTCCCTTTCCTCGTGGTTCATGCATATATAGGAACGTGAAACCCGTTTTAAGGAGAGGAAGTTTGACGCCAGAGCAGGGCTCAAATGAGTTAAACTCCGGAACAAATCAGCAAAACGGTTTAAGGACAAGGACAACAGCGTCAAATGAAAGAACCATGGACTGATAAACAGACAGACAGACATTCAGACAAAGAGACATACCGACACAGAGACAGCACGTCCAGAATGGACACACAACAAAAACTGACATGTCTCTAATTCTGTCACCAGAAAAAAGACAATTACCCAGGAACTCCGCACTGTCAGCAGAAGGAGCAACACCACCACCAACAACAAGGCCGGTAACAACATCAATACCATCATCAACAACAACAACGCTGATAACAACAACATCAATACCCTCATCAACAAAAACAACGCCGACAACAACATCAGTACCACCATCATCAACAACAACACCGAAACAACAGCTACAACGACACTGGCTGAAGCAGTGACGTCTACTGCAAATAATAACCAAAGTAGCATCATCATATAAACGGGCGCACTACTACGATGACAACACAATACAATAGCAGCAGCAGGAACACCACCACCACCACCAGCAACAACAACAACAGTAACAACAGCAGCAGCAGCAACAACAACAACAAAACAACAGTAACAACACCACCACCAGCAGCAACAACAACAACAACAGTAACAACAGCAACAGCAGCAGCAACAACAACAAAACAACAGAAATAACAAGCAGCGATAACGGTCATTTTGCTGTTTTGCTCAGCCGACCACGGAGACTATATCAAGACAGAGGCAGCAACAAGAATGAGTAATTAATTATATAAACAAAACAAAAACATAATTACCAACAAGAACAGCTGAGCAGCCAAATCCTTTCCCATCACTTGCATACTTTAGAATCGGAAGGAGTACAAGTTTCACGAGATCCGTAACCTAAAACGTCTACGAAGGAGAGAGAGAAGAAAAGTCTACGACCACGTTTCTTTTGTTTTTGTATTTACTATGAACCAAAGAAAACAGGGACACGGTTTCGACAAGATTGTCTTTTTCCGCGGAACAAGCCGAGGTGACAGTTAGCCAACAATCACCAGATGCACACAGTGATGTAAGCCCCAAACAGAATACTACACTGGCTAAACAACAACAACAACAACAACAAACAAAGAAGGAAAAGAAAGGAATTCTTTGCTTCGTAGATCTCTCACAACCAGTCCGGTAAGGACTTGGCAGGACGCTCAACAAGTCTTCCAGAACTCCAATAGCCTGGTCTTGGATTCAAACAGTGTACCCTGCTGCTCTGTTTGTCTGTCTTCATGGTGACCACGGGGCCACTACTGACAGCTCTCTACAGCGATGATAACGTCGACGACAACGACAGCAACGATAGCGCTATCATTGTTGATAATACCATTGTCTCCAGCATCAGCAAGAACAGTTCCACAGAGCTGAGGACTGTCAGTGACGGTGGTGATGATGGTGGTGGTGTTGTTGTCACTGAGGGCTACTCTTCTTCTGCCGCCAATGGTGGGGCTTATGGTGAGTGTGTGTGTGTGTGTGTGTGTGTGTGTGTGTGTGTGTGTGTGTGTGTGTGTGTGGCTGCGCGTGGCGCGTTTGTGTCTATGTCTGTGTCCGTATGCATACCTGCTTGCATGTATGTGCCGCGTGCGCGCGTGCTGAGTTCGGGGGTTGGTGGAGGAGGAAGAGAAGGAGGAGGATGCATGAATCCACAATTTACAATCGGATTAACAACGATGTAGTGCAGTGTAGTGCAGTATAGTGTAGTCCATTTGCATGTGTGTACGTGTGTGCTTGTGTGTGTGCGTGTTGTTGTTTTTGTTGTTGTTGTTGGTTGTTTGTTGTTGTTGTTGTTGTTGATGTTGTTTTGCGAGTCAGAGAATGAGTGTGTGCGTGAGTGATTTAGCCTTCGTGTGTAAAACTGAGATTTAGATTTTATTCATACTGTATACATGTGGGAAATGTTTTCAAACAAATGGGGATGGGGGTGATGGGGGGTGAGGGGAGTGAGGGGGGAATGAGAGGTGGCGCTGCACCATGGCGAGGCGTTCTCCCCGGGGAGATCAGCCCGAATCATCATCATCCTCTTCCTCCTCCTCTTCTTCATCATCATCACCATTTGCTGATCTACTAAGATAAGATAAGATAAGATAAGAATAACTTTATTATCTCCACCTGGAGAAATTTGGTCAGGTGCATTATCACAACATAGACAAGTAAACAACATGGGGAGCATAACTGTAAAAGCCAACAACAGCCCCAACAAATATTACGAAGATACAAATGTAAAAAATATCACATACATCGTTTCATACATACATCCACACACTGTAGGTAATAACTAGTATTCTTAATGTAAAAACAGAAAGAATTAAGAAACATTATTTGAATATAATTATAAACATAGCCTACTATACTGCACATTGATTATAATGGACAGATAAGATAAAAATAAAGATGAATTGCGGAAAACCACAACCAGATAATCAGCACACACCCGCACCCCCCTCCCCTCCCACACCCACCCCACACGCGGATAACTTGATTAAACAAGAGTAATAAACATATGTTCTCAAATAAAAGCATTTCACATATTCGCTTTTAAAAACATTGCAATTAATTATTACATCGTGTGTGTGTGTGTGTGTGTGTGTGTGTGTGTGTGTGTGTGTGTGTGTGTGTTTCAGCACTCCTCTCTTCTGTATTGCGCGTGTGTGTGTTTGCGTGCATGCGTTCTCGTGTGTGGGTTGGTGCGCACACGTCGAAAATCGGTCAAGAGTCGTTAATACGCGTTTTGAAGGAGACCTTTTTTTTCTCTTTTTATTTTTCTTTTATTCAAAAGGATTCTTCAAGCGTGTATGTTTCTTTCCGTTTTTTCCTTCTCCTTGTCCTCTTTTTCATATGTCTTTACGAGGCACTGAATCAGGCAGTTATGCTGTCATAGTTGATTACGCAGCAAGTAACCCAATTTCTTACTGAGAAATGAAAATCCAGAAGCGTGTTTATGGAGAAAATATATACACTGAGTTTACGGCCAGTTTTTGTTGTCTTTGTTGTCTTTCTTTCTTTCAATCTTGTCATTTCCTTGTAGATCCTTGAAGGGAGCGGGTGATTATTTCCTTTAAACTGTTAACTGTTCTCACATTTCCCGACGTAAGTTTTAAGCTTGACGAAAATGTTTAGTGCAAAATTATGTAGCTTACTCTTGAATACAAGTGCCCTAGGAACTGTAACTGTATCATATACTGATTCTGCAGAATGTCCTTACTAAAAAAAAAGAAGAAAAAAAATAGATAAATAAACAAATAAATAGATAAATAATAAATAAACAAATAAGTAAATGAATGTTAATATATGACTAAATAAATGTTATCAAAACATTATTTATTCATTTATTTCATTTTATTTTATTTTATTTTGTACGCCTAAAGTTGACTTCATCAAGTTTATGCGCCTTATACATATTATTGTTAGTAGTAGATGTTCTTTTTTATGTATTTATCTATCTTTTTTTTTCTCAAGGCCTGACTAAGCGCGTTGGGTTACGCTGCTGGTCAGGCATCTGCTTGGCAGATGTGGTGTAGCGTATATGGATTTGTCCGAACGCAGTGACGCCTCCTTGAGCTACTGAAACTGAAACTGAAACTATCAAAAACAGGGCACGAACGTTTGTTTGGAAGGACGGTGACAATAAACAGAACGAACAGTACCAAAAAGTGCAGCGCCATTAAAAAAAAAAAAAAAAAAAAAAAATAATAATAAGGAAGGGAAAATAATTCCACGTTCTGACAGGCTTCTTTCAAATCGGGACAGGACCCACGAAAAGGACGGAAAGGCTGTTGGGTGGGTCAGAGGATGGCCGGGGAGGGGACAGGCTTGGAAAGATAAAAAACAACAACACCACCACACAAACACGTGAAAATAGCTGTGACTGGAGCCTGGATTTGGTGCCAGACTTTGTTTTGCTTCACTTGACCGTACTGGCCGACCAAATGACTGATTAATAATTGATTGACTGTCTGATTGACCGACTAATCCTTGTGTCTGCTGACGGGTCTATATTTTTTGGGATTAGATTGTAAATGATTTGATCAACACTGATTGACAGACTGGGTGACCGACCTAGCGTTTGATTAATTCTGTCTGTTCCTTGCCCCCACAAGAGTGTTTTCCCCCTTCACCGAGTGTTGAGCGTGGTATTCAAAGGACCACTTTTCACGCAGTGACGGGCTGGCTTCACAATTGCTGAAGGCTCTCTTCGACACATTTTTAACTTTGGCTCTGAAGTGTCCCCTCCCCCTCCGCCCTCCCCCCACCACACCAAACCCAAACCTCCCACTTTACACTTGCAGTTCCCCTCACTCTCCACCCCCCCTCCCCAAACCCCATTTTATTTTGTGTGTGTGTTTTGTGTGT
>JAAQRG010319613.1:0-2500 GCA_011634625.1 Babylonia areolata | reverse complement strand
CTGAGGAGGAAGAGGAGAGGATGCTGAGGAGGAAGAAGAGGATGCTGAGGAGGAAGAAGAGGAGGATGCTGAGGAGGAAGAAGAGGAGGATGCTGAGGAGGAGAAGGAGGAGGAGGAGAAGGCG
This sequence comes from Babylonia areolata, assembly GCA_011634625.1. Taxonomy (NCBI): domain Eukaryota; kingdom Metazoa; phylum Mollusca; class Gastropoda; order Neogastropoda; family Buccinidae; genus Babylonia; species Babylonia areolata. The sequence continues at coordinate 2,376 of JAAQRG010319613.1, read as the reverse complement.
GAGGAGGAGGAGGAGAAGAAGGCGGAGGAAGGAGAGGAAGGTCAAGGAGGAGGAGTAGGAGGAGGAGGAGGAGGAGGAGAAGAAGAAGCATTCAGAGAAGGGTGCTGAGGATGAAGAAGAGGATGCTAAGGAGGAGGATGGTTAGGAGGAGGGAAGAAGGAGGAATAAGATGAGGCGGAGGATGCTGAAGAAGGGTAGGAGAAGGAGGATGAAGAGGAAGAGGAGGAAAAGGATTCAGAGAAGGATGCAGAGGAAGATTCTAAGGAGCAGGATGGTTAGGAGGAGGGGGAGAAGGAGGAGTAGGTGGAGAGGGAGGAGGAGGAGAAAGATAAGATAATGGTGGTGGGTAGGATGAACGCTGATGCTGGCGGTTCTATACCACTTCTCTCTCTCGAAAGACAGTTCTTACAACTGAAATGCGTACTCTTTTTTTTTTAACGATACTGAGTGACACATTCCACTAAAAACTGCCACAACATTTGGACTAATAATAATAATACATAGTTTTTCTATGGCGCGATATCCAGCACCAATGCTGCTCAAAGCGCCTTACATCATAGTTGACTATAAACATGCCTTAAAAAAACATATCGACCGCTATCTGACAATGGAAAACATCCAGTGTGTTCATATGAATGCAAAAGCATTGTAAGAATCAAAGTTGATAATGCACCACAAAACAAGCTAACAAGACTGAAGACAATATAATACATATTAAGCATATATATATATATATATATATATATATATATATATATATAGAGAGAGAGAGAGAGAGAGAGAGAGAGAGAGAGAGAGAGACTGTAAGGGTATGGTAGGCTTTCGCTGCTATGTGTTCCAGGGCGCTGGAAATTAACCCCCAGGAGCAATATCGTGTAACATTTTTTTCTGTTCATCTAATCGTTCATTTATTTATAGTCTCTTCATCTAAGATGATGACATTAGACTGTGTTTATCTAATATTTACAAGGTGTGTACATACGTGTGTGTGTGTGTGTGTGTGTGTGTGTGTGTGTGTACGTGCGTGCGTGCAAGTGCGCACGAGTGTGAGTGAGCAAAAGTACTCATAAAATTATGTGCCTAATACTAGTGTGTTAATGTTTGTACCTTTTATGTATTATCCCACAACCGCTATCATTCCTTGTGACATATTCTGTTATACACATATTTTGTTATCACTCTCTCAGTGCATACAGAGAGAGAGAGAGACAGACAGACAGACAGACAGAGAGACGCTTTTGACGCTTTAATGTCATTGGCGATGAGGTCCTTATGACATGGCTGAATGCAGCAACATACTTTCAATTTATGACAAACCAGTATAATAAACGAATTAAATGGTGAAAGCAAATAATGAAACAAACAAAGTTCCTTCTTTGAAGAAAAAAACGATAGTAACCAAAAGGCTACCCAACACATATAATAAATCCGTTCATTCATTTATCAGTGCACCATGCAACATATTCCAACACTGGCAACAGAAGAAAATTATTAAATTTTATCTCACCACGTAGTGATGTTTGTTGTGCTTTTTGCTTAATCTTCATGGCTTCTTGTATAAATTTTGCTAACGAGATTTTCACCTCCTGATCTTCTGATGTTAAGATCCTAAAGATATCCTTTCTTTTTGTAAATACACAAAGATAGCGAGAGAGTACACACACACACACACACACACACACAGACACACACACACACATACACACGGAGGATCCAACCGCCACAGCAGACCAGACTTGAGGTTTGGTCACAGACATTAATTTTATTCACAGATGGGGTTGATGTGGAGGGTGTCGATGAACTTTCTCTTTCGCTTCGTCAGGTCTCCACACTCAGCTCTTTCAAGTCTGGCCTTAAAACCCACCTCTTCCTCAGACAGTCTCCCTCCCCTGCCTCTTCCTTGTCTTCAGTTTCTCCAGATTTAGAGTCATGCGTGCGTGTGAATGACTGGTGTGAAAGCGCTCTGACTGGTCTCTGCAGAAGATTTAGTGCTATATATCATTATGCTTAGTGAAATGATTAATGATGAGGGTACATGCGGAAAGAAAATGACGAGTGAGAAGTTAAAGAACATTATAATGAGACTGGGATCTGCGGAAATTGAGACGCACAAACAAAGTCCGAGCGCACTCACATCTCCCCTGCAGAGTTGAGGTTTTTTGGTTCATCACACGATGGGTCATTTGCCCTGTTTACCATAAATCCAACGAGTCGTTTTCAAAATTCATGGGTCAGGAAAAAAAAAATCCATCCCTTTCTTCCTCCCCCATTGGCAATCCTCCACACCCGCAATGTGCACTTTTATCTGTACATTGTCTGTTGCACTCTTTTGCATTTAAATGTTTAACGTGTGCGTGCGCGCGAGCGCGCATCTGT
>JAAQRG010319601.1:0-17128 GCA_011634625.1 Babylonia areolata | reverse complement strand
GCGCGCGCGCGCGCGCGCACACACACACACACAGAAGATACACGCTCACATACGCACGCACGACTCACTGTTGAGGAAAGAGATGTCGGAAAGATAAAGCTGTTTTTTGCTGCTGTTGTTGTTGATGAGATTGTTGTAATTCACACCCAGACGGGAACCAGAGAGACGCGGCGGAACGTAGTTATCACAACAGATAAACCGAAAGGTGGGTAGTGTTTTCCGTCCCAACGGGGGATGGTGCTGCTGGCTCCTGCGACCAAGTCTGGAACATTTTGGACGTGTCAGTTTTTGATTGACGTTTCCATTGTCTCTTCGCCACGGGTTGTCGGTTTCACAGGGACTGCTATCATTGTGTTGACTGGCCTCGGGATATGTAGGGTCAGTGGTCGCGTCAGGTTTGTGTGTGTGTGGTTTCGTTTTGGTGTTTATATATATATATATGTATATATATATATATATTTATATATATATATAAATTTATATATATATATTTATATATATACATAATGTGTGTGTGTGTGTGTGTTATTGGGTGTGTTTTGTTGTTGTTGTTTTTGGGTTTTTTTTTGTTGTATGTGTGTGTTGGTGCGAGTGCGTGTATGTTTTGGGTGGTGGTGGTAGGGGGACGATAAGAGAGGGAAAGATAGACAAAGACATCGTGTTGTGTACGTGTGTGGGATTCATAGTGATGGTTTATGTACTGTGAATGGTATGGTACAGGGCGATACTGTCTCAGTGAGTATACAAGTGAAGTGAATAAGTTGCTTGCTGCATGCAGAATGGTGGTAATGGGCAAGGCAAGAAACATTTCCTTTCCATTATATTTGTTTACTCTCTTATATGTTTGGAGTCTAACTATGAGCCCATTTGTTCCATGCACACAGGCGCGCGTACACTGACACACACGCGCACGCACACAAACACTCACACCGGCACGCGCGCGCACGCACATGCCTCTACAAACACATACATGTTGAGAGAATGCGGAGAGGGAAAATTGCATTTCTATCTTCCGTGTGATATGTGTGTATAGAGGTATACATCTGTTGGTCATTGACTTAATGTTTGTTCACGGAAGTGATTTTATGCATGTGTGTGTGCGCATGTGCGTGCGTGTGTGTGTGTGTGTGTGTGTGTGTGTTTGCGCGAACGCGCTTGCCTGTCAGTGTGTGTGTGTGTTTGCGCGCAGCATGAATTTGTCGGCATACTTGAGTCTTGAACAGTTTTCTTAAAAGTTACTTCAGTTATTTAGTTATTTGGTTATCTTTTATTTTATTTTACATCTAAGGGGGAAGAGAGGGAAACTAGGAGGGGGTGTTCTGGTACAAGGGATGTAACTCGTTAGCCTGTGAGCCAGCACTGTGGTCGTGGCAAATTGAATCCTGTCAGCTCCAGCGACAGGCTTTTAATTAAACAGCCTCCTTCCTAGCTAATTGTTCAGGTGAGGAATTCCCACTGTCGCACGATTTCTCCACTTCCTTGGCACGGAAGACAGATTGAAAGATGTGTACATGTGGAGCAGTTAAGGACTTCAAGACGGGAACATCACGACGGAGCCATGAATCACATGTGCACGTGTCACTGCAGTTTAAACCATCTGTTTGAAGTCGACCGAACCTGGATTGGGTTGCTTGAGCGATCGTATAAGCGATAGGCGTTAAGAATTTTCAAACTACTTTGAGTAGTCTGTGTGTGTGTTTGTGTGCGTATAATCAAGCATAAACAACCGTAACTGTCAGAGAATAAGACAAACACATATTCCATAAAAGTATATGAGTTTAAGGTATTTTATTAAAACTCGTCGCCATTAGGCCTATATTCATGTAGTGGAACTGTGGGCGCACGAGTCTCTGTGTGTGCGTGCGTGTGTGTGTGTGTGTGGAGGGGGAGGAGCATGTGTTGAAGAGAGAGAGAATAAGTCGTGTGTTTAAAGATCATTTCACGACTGTTTTGAAACTGGTGTGTGAGTGTGTACGGTAAGGGACCGAGGGCCAGGAGTAAGGATGTTCACGCACACACCATTTGTATACACAGAGGCACGTACGTGCGCGCGCGCACACACACGTGACACACACCTGACACACACCTAAGAACCACCCCTCCCCACCCCCACACACAAGCAGCTGAAATACGCGCGCGCTTGTGTATGAAATTACACAGACGTTTATCAGTTTGAAACGCATCAACAGGCAGATTAGTCTCACAAACAGGAAACTGCTTTTCATTGCTAGAAATTACTGACCTGACATCACTCACACAGTGGCTGACAGCTCGGGTTGATTCCGGTTTCCATTGGGACAGGAAATAGTCAGTCGCCATGGTACTTCTTCACGCTTCTTTGTTAAGGCCCAGATCTGTCTTTTCCCGAACTTCCTGTCTCGTTTTAAGTTGAACCTATATTTCGTGGCGCTTTGCTGATCCAGACACTTCAGTTCTCTCGGCTCCAGACATGGTGGAACGTCTACTCTTCACAGTCATGTGATGGGTCACGTGGGCTGTGGCAACTGTCTAACATGTACGTTTTTAGTAAATGAAATACACAGAAATGTTGGAGATGAGTTGTGGTTTAGAATCAAGTAATCATGTTTTTGACAGAAAAAGTTGTGACAGTGTTCTCTCTCTCTCTCTCTCTCTCTCTCTCTCTCTCTCTCTCTCTCCACTCCCTCCCCCCCTCTCTCTCCCTCTCTCTCTCTCTCTATATATATATATAGCTCGATGATGTAACTGAAGGCGCTTTGGGCAACTGGATATTGCGCCATAGATAAGTTATGAATTATTGTTATTCTTATTTTCCTTTCGATTGTATTCTTTTCATTTCTAACCCCAGTTATTGTGATGAAAGTCATCACATTGAAGCAGATGTTGTTTTTTTTCGTATGGCAAAACACTGTGTTGGAAAGAATCAACTCGGTTGTATGTGTGGTTGCACGAGGCGCATGGGGCGCTCAAGTGAACATTTATTTTTCTTATGCGGTAGTTAAGGTGAGAGCTCAGGTAGATGCGTGCTCTCTGGCATAAGTTGTTTAACATTGTACCTGTGCGGCCGTTCGGCTTACAGCCGTAAAGAACTTTGGCTCTGTGACCCTGTGCTCAGGTGAGAGTGGAAAAAATACTTAGAATATTTCTGGTACTATCTTAATACAGTATCATAGCGTCGATGGATTAATTTGGATGAATGTATATGTATGTGCATTTGATGGTCGTTTTGCTTTACGGTCTTTAAAAACCACACCTCTTATTATATTATTGTACGGTTTCTTAACTTGGCATTAAGATTCCTTTTGTCAAAGTGTTTGATATCGTTGATACTATTATCACAGGAGGCAAAATAGGTATTTTAAGCTGTACACCATTAGTAACGTCAAACCTGTTTCAATTACTAAAATTTGAAAGGCTGGGTTTGGCAAGAAGCATCCTGGTATACTACAACTGACCAATAAATGTCACACTGCAATATAAGTCCAAATACAAACAGGTCAAACCCAAAGGTTAAGCAAACTACAGCAGGGTCCTCAGTACATGGTCTGTTGACCAAAGAATCACAAAGGCAAGTTCTGGTACACTGTTCGGAGATCCCACGAAGATGGAAAGTTTACTTAGCTGACAAGTTACAGTCACGACATTTTGGTGACAACGGCTTCTCCAAGAGAAGAGCCAACACGCCGTGGTTTACGCTAGATATTAGTTAGTCAATATTTTTCCCCAACCCCACTATATAGGCACCTACCAACAAGCCTCTCGGGCTCTTTCACCAGGTCGCTCTCACACCGAGTCTTACGACCAACACCCTCAGCTCCTTCAGCCCTTCAGTTCCTCCGAGCCTGCGATAGCCACCTGCAATATGTTTACAGGTATGTGTGACCTCTACCATGTTCTTGTTAGAACATAGAATATTTTAGCATGATGATAACTTAGCATGAAGCCAAGAATAATGTGGCTGCAATAAACGTGTTGCTAGAAATTTAAATACTGTCTGTGTCTGTGTTTAGCTAGTTAATACCTTGTTTCATCTTGGTGTGACTGAAAGTTTGAGGAGGATATTCGAACCTCTTTGCTGCTGCTTGAAATGTTAGCGAGTGATAAAATTCTTCTCGTCTCACTCTGTCTCTGGACTTGCCTTGGTGCTCTGTGTCGTACTAGTCAATGAATTCAGCTCGGGACCTACCATGTAGAAGTTAATGGAAGAACAAAGCTCCCTTCTTTAGAACAACCAATCTCTCACGCTGTCACAGGGTATAATCCGCGAAACCATTTCGTGTGATAGAAATACACGCGAACTTCCCGTCGTGTGATAGTCAGTGGAGGTATACACACGTAAAACCCGCGTGTGATACTATGACCGGGAGAAAAGAACAGTCTTTTACTTACGCTTTGTTTTACCTAATCTTTGTTTTATTATTAGAAAGATTTACACTGCGACCTTCTTCTTTACACTGGAAGAATGGAATATAAATTTGTAATATGTAATTACTAGCGCATGCTTGGAAAACACATATGATTGAACTGGAAAGACAGAAAGAGACTAAACGATACCATATATTACGAAAACGATAGCTAAGGAATTATAGCTTTATAATTGACAACTTACTGGTGAAGATTTTGCGTGACTGAACCATGAACGTAGGGAAGTTATTGAAATTGTACAGGGCACACACGCACCCACTCACACATGTGACTGACGGGACTAATGGACAAGACAAGACAATACGGAGACAAGCCTAAACGCGTACATTAGCAAAGATGAACTGAAAGTTTTTATTTTGGTTTAAAGAGCTTGTGGGTTGACCCAGCCGCAACAGCAGCAGCAGCAACCACTGATGGCGCCGCTGTGGAGGGCAGCCAAGCTGGGGAGAAGGCGCTGAGGAGCAGCCTGTGTTCTGGACCGAGGTCTGGAGTGAAACGGACTCGTGAAGGACATGACCATTCCAGTTATGTGTTGTGCAGTGTGTTGTGTGTTGTTGCCCTTCAACCATATTGATGAGTGTAAGCGAATGTGTGAATTTTCAAATAGTTGTTTTTATTTTATTTTAATATTTGCAAAGATATCCGTCTCCTGTGTGATTTTTATTATGCACGTGAACATGGCTGACTGAGAGGAGTGAAGTGTGAAATTTCTGTCTATATCTAAACGGGTATGAATGGAAGTCTTTACAGTTATGCTCTCTCTCTCTCATTTCATTTATGTCACAACCTCTCTGTCTCTTTTCCCCTCTTAATCCTTTACAAAAGGACGGTATGTGTGTACATGTGAAAAGGGGTGGTGAGTGCGACGTTGTGAATGTTGAATGTTAGAAGATAGGAAGCAGAAGTTGGGTCTTTACCATCCATACGGATATTTTGAGTCGAATTCTTTCAGAAATGTGCGCTGTCTGGGGCTGTTGGCCTGAATCATCAAAATCATTCAGTGTCACTGTCAGTCTTTCTGTCTTATCTGCCTGCCTGCCTGTTTCTCTCTCTCTCTCTCTGTGTGTCCCTGTCCTCCCCCCCACCCCCCCTCTCTCTCTCTCTCTCTCTGTGCGCACTAATTTGCTGTTCCCTCAACGTGCTAAAAAAGTCAGACGTCTCAAACGCACGTCGTGTCCAGTTTTGGAGTATAAAAACAAACAAAAAAACATAAATGACGAACGATAGTTCTGCGGGAAGATTGGATTTTAAATGATGTAACAAAGATTACACTCGGTCGGGGGTGTGGCAGAGGCTGGGTGTGGATCAGGTGGATGGGCCGGGGGTGGGTGGAGGAGGAGGTGGGATCCAGCGAATGAGGAAATGGCAAGAGCTGGAATCTGATGAGCTGGAAAGGGATGAGTGATGGCCTAGGAGTATAAGAGGATGAAGATTAAAACTAACAAATGAGGTTTTAATGGCACCTGTCCACCCCCAACCCCTCCCTAAACTCGCAGCCCCCTCCCTCTCCTCCTGAAAAAAAACTGTACCCTGACGATAGTGAAGCAGGAGTGTAGAAGATGGAAGAGTGGGTTGGTGGATGAGTAGGTAAGGGGCGGGGGTGGGGGGGGGTGGGGGGATAGAGGTCAGCCTCCACTTTACTCGTTAATTCAGAAGGGGAGAAGTTGACACTCGTGACTGGGTTTAATTCGTGCTTCACTTTACATAATGTGTTTCTGTAGCAGATGTTGTCAGTCTGAAAGGAAGAGAGAGGGGTGTGTCAGAATTGATAGATGGAGGCCTGAGAGGGAGAGAGAGAGAGAGAGCGGTGACTGCAACATTCGGTTTTCGCTTTTAGTCGTAGACATGACTGAAGAAATTCACGAGGGGAAGAAGGGCTCGGTATTAACTTTTAGCAGGGGAAAAAAGAGTGGCTTGATGTCTGTCTACCTTGAAAGAATGTTGTTTCTCTATAATGGGTCTACTATTGTGTTTCCTAAGACCTGCCTGTAAAATCAAAGTGTTTATCACAAAATGTGATCTTTATTAAGCGTCGAATTCACAATACGTAACATTTTGTAAATAAATCACGTATCATACGTTGCCTTGCCTTTCCTTGCCTTGGTCCCCTAGCTCCGTTGGGAACCGTCGGGGCACCGCGATGTTGACTCGTGCGCCAGCCTTCTCCATCTTGGACGATCATGTGTGAGTGATTCTGTCTCTGCAAATATCAGTCTTGTCCATTCTTCAGTGTTGACATACCATTGTTTTCCTTTGTCTGCCTCTTCTTCTCTTCCCCTCTACCGTTCTTTGGAAGATGACTTTTGCAACGTTGTTTGATCATACCATTTCAGTTTTTTGTTCTTCACGATGGTCAGTAGGTCATTGCGTGGCCCAATACGTTGAATGATGGTCTGGCGAACTTGCTTGTTGGTGATTTGTTCGAGATACGAGATACCCACAATCTTTCCATGGCATCTCATTTCCACAGCTTAGATTTTCTTTTGCAGTCCATGTCTCCCAGGCGTACAAAAATATGGAAAGTACCAATGTACGCGTGAGTCTGATGTGACTGCTTTCTTTCCATAAGGGCTTCAGTCTTGAACGTACCACAGCTGTTTGAGCAGCTCTTGCAAGAATCTCTGGTTTGGCCATAAATAATGTTGGCTATTTCCTGTTTTTAATCATTAGTTTTATAATTGTGTCCGACTGTTACAAAGGCAAAGGTCAGCTAAAGGTTGAATACTAATTATGTCAAGGTCAAGGGTAAACGTACAGTTCTAATGTATACAAAGAGTGTTTTAAGAGATTCCAGTAAATGTGCAGCGCGCCTTCTTTTTCTTGATTGTTGCTTGATGCCCCCCTCTGTCTCGCCTATTCCTTTCCCTCGCGTATAATTCCTGTGTTAATCGTAACAAGTAACACGTGTGCGGGATGAAATTTAAGTGTGTGCGAGCGTCTGCGTGTGTGTGTGTGTGTGTGTGTGTGATCGGTATATATGTATGATATATAATGCGTGTCTATGTTCAGTACATACATATATAAATAGTGTGTGTGTGTGTGTGTGTGTGTGTGTGTGTGTGTGCAAGTTTTAGACAAGATATCTGAAACTTTCTCCTCAATTTCCTTGACTGTCTCAGTGTGTCACACAGCCCACATCCCCCTCCACCGATCCCTCAGCCACCACCCCTCCTCAGTTCCCCGCCCCCCTCCCTCTCTCTCTCTCTCACACACACACACACACACAACTTCTGTTGGAGAGGGAGGGAGAAACACCAAGCTGTTATCACACCACAAGAAAGGTTACTGCTTTTGGGTCCAGGGTCAGTAAGTTCCCACAAGTCAGTCTTATTCCGGACATGATCAAGGCCAGTTCGTCGTGTCGGTTTTATGCGAAGGTCAGGCATCTACTGCCTTATAGCTTACTGGATATTTCTGTTCAGAAGGCTGTGTAATCACGTAATTTCGAGAAGATGTGAATCTGTTGTCCCGTTTGAGGTGTGGATGATACAATAACGAATGTTGGATCACAACTTAGTCCAATATTAGGCCCACGTCAAATTAAATAACCATGAAAAGACACTGAAAAACAGATTCTTAAAATAGTAAAACTTATGGTCGCCAAAATGTATGTTCAGGGAAGGCCTATAAATTGCACACATTTACCAAGCTGTATGAATTTACTTTGTTGTGTTTTCTTTCCAATACGAGGTAAATTGCAAAATCGAAAACAGATGAATGTGATTAGGATAAATTTACTTTGTATCAGTGAATTTCGATTTACATTATTTTGTTGAAAACAATATTAAACTCATGTTCCGTAGTTCCCAAAAAGATATTACATTCCCACAAATTTTGCATTCTGTTTTCATATTCTTGGTCTCTCCGATCTGCGATTTATGAATGCTGCCATGAAACTTTATTAACGGATGGTATACATTTAGATTTGGGACATTGGGAGCAAAATACATCGTTCTGATCAAACTGAGACAAATGCAACAGCTCGCGTTGGATAAGAATACTGTTGAAATTTGATTGGATCTACATATATTGCTTCGATATTGAAATGACATGTACTCGGCGAACAAGAAACAAACAAGGGGGAAAAAAGCGAAACGCGGTACACGTGTGTGCTTATTCACCAAAGGACATGAACCGCTACACATATTCGTCACTTTACGCAACAAAAATTGAGACCAGTTTATAGACAATGTACGATTACAAAAATGTGTTAATTGAATTTTAAAAGATTACTGTCAGTTTCGTTGAGGTGTGTGTGCGTGTGGAAAGAGCCACACAATGAATCTTCTAATAGGAAAAGTAACGAATCTTATAGTTCGTTGCGTCTGTTTGTGACGTCAGTGGGTCACAGGGTGAACTTAGAATACCATCCACAGGAAAGTAAGAACCTGCTGCAGGGTTCGGTTGTTGTTTTTTTGCGTGTTTTTTTTTAATCCCCTGAATATGTTGATTGTAACAGGGCCACTGAACTGGCCATAATTGAACAGGTGAGCGTCTTTGCGATGTCCACTTGTAGATGATGGAAGTGCCAGTGGCTCTTTTACACTGTTTGAGATGTCGGCCTGCTCGAGCTCATCTTGAGTGGTGCAATTCTCACCCATCAACTTGGACTTTTCCCAGTGACTCGTTTGCGACAAAGTCAACTAACCAGTTGGTTGGTAAACCTCATCTGCAGTACCAGACAAGTGTCCCAGTGCTGTTCATCAGCTTCATGTGGTGAGTTAATAATGTGTGACCTTGGACAGCCAGCGAAGACAGACCGACTTGTGACCCGCCAGCGAAGACACAGACCGACTTGTGACCAGTCACATCCATTGTCTCAGTTGGTATATGATGGATATGACAAATCTGGTGAAAAATTGATTGTAGCACTAGCTGCTCAGTCAGATACAGTACGTAGTGTAGATCTGTGACAAATGGCACTGTTCGTTCAATCGAGGCAAGGATTTCTGCTGTGTGTTGATGCCAACAGGTGGTGTAGTTTTGGTTTTTATAGGATCAGCATTTGTCAATATCCAGTTTTTGCATCCCAAAATTCCTGGAGCTATGTGCACGGTATATTTCGTGTATAAACCAATGCAGGCATGAAGTATAACATAAATAACAATCATTTGACCATTGACATCCACTCTGAATAGGTAAATTGTGGTGTAATTTGCCTGAAAAACCTCCGTCATAACCCCACACTAACCTGATAACGACATAACACGCTTTCCAGTACAGCTGCCGTAATTTCAATTTATCAGTCATCATTACGTCACAGTTTTTTGTGTGTTATAATAATTGAACTATTCGTTGTAGTAGTCGGTGTGCATGCGTACGCATATTTGTGTGATTTTGAGTGTGTGCGCGTGTGTGTGTGTACATTGCATGTGTGCGTGCGAATGTTTGTATGCTTGCATGTGTGCGTACGTGCATACATCTGCATGTTTGTGTGTGTGTCCAGTGTTTATTGTTTTTTCTTGCCTTTCTTTGAGTTGTATTTACTTATTTGTTGATGTATTTATTTATTTATGTATTTGTGATGTCTTTCCCTATACTGGCTATAGTATTTGTTTAAAAAGTTTATTTCATTGTGTATATGTAACTCCAAACTGATTTTTTAAATTTCAGAAGCACATAAACTGTTTACATTTTTGTATAGATCTGTTCATCCTGAGTACATTGGTATAAATTTTACCAATATATGTTACAAGATTCTGGAGATATAATTTTTGAATTTTTGCAGTGGAGGAAATGGAGTTCTGCATCTAGTCCCAGCTTTGACTTCGGAAAATCTTCAAACTGTTTGTCAAAGGCCTTCATGACTGCTGCTCTGTCAGTCATTGTGCTGGTGATTTTTGGCAGCAGTTCGGTGAAATTTTGATCTTGTTCTCATGTAGACAATTCTGCTGAATATAGCTGGTGGATTTCTTCCAGAAGTTGTATGGTAACATCTAGAAGGGTAGCTGCATCTGTAGCAACAGACTGAAATCCAAGACTCAGTTTCTCCAGAGTCTAAAGTCAGCTGAAATCCAATGATCTTGCCATTTCTTGATGTGCCATCTGTGTGATGCAGTTGTCTGTTGTGAGAATTTTTTCTGTTGCTTGCACCTTGCTCAAAACGTGTCCTTCATCAGCTATATTGAGTGCAGATGAAGTGCAGGGAAGATCTTTATCCTCATAGCTGATGCCAAAAAGCTGCTTAGCAACTGTTTTGATGACAAAACTGCATTTGGTTGCAGGGACATTCCCGTCACCTTGGAGAGCTAAAACAGTCTGGTGCACTTTGTCTGAAAATCTGTTCTTGTCTCCTGAGTTCAGGACAGGCAACCGTTCCTTCAGCCTCAGCAACATTCATTTCTTCATGCAAATCCTGCACTTGTTGCTTCAGCACAGCATTTTCTTTCTCCGAGTTTACTACCGAGGTTTTCAGTTAACTGACTTTCACTTGAGCTTTTCTTAATATTTGTGTTTCCTCTTCCATTAATGTTTCAGAGACAGTATGGGGTTTTCAGACAATCATGAGGTGTCTTCTACTTTTGTCAAGTTTTGCCTGGAGCTTGTTAACTCGGACAGGATCTAAACGACAAATTTCTCTTCTTCGAGTTTGGTTGACAGTATCAAGTCCGATAATTCTAGCCTGGAGATGAGCTGATTCGTTTTTCTGGTCCTGAAGTTCTGATTGAAGACGTAGATTTTCTGTAGAAACTTTATGGAGGGCTTCTTTCAAAACAGATACTTTTTCTCTTAGTTCCTTGATTTTTTTTTTCTTGAAGATCTGAATCGGCCTTGCTTAATCGTTTGGTCTCTTTTAAATTTTCTGATGTTATCATATGCACTGTGAGATTCAGTAGAACTAAAAGACCCAGTTCTCATACCAGATGGTAGCATTTTTGTCAACTGTGTTGAATGCCATGAAGAGAAACGTGGCAAATTTCTCGTCATCGTCATACTTTGGTTGTTCATCAAATTTTTGTATTCCTCCATTGACTTCTCAGATATTTTTTCATAACATCGTCAGAGGTAGAACAAAATTGACTCGACAGTGTCTTTTTCACATGTACGTAAAGATCTTGTGTGAGAGTTAGTTTCCAGTTCATAGTTTGCTGGAGAAGTTCATTCAGTTTCCCTCAGGAGATGTCCTCTCTTCAATCCAATTTTAAATAGAGAGTTGAAGACAGACGGAGTCAGCCTGGGTGTTCAGGAATCTGTCCATGTCTGTGTGTCATTCTTCTGTAAATCTTTAGCCTTTTTCATCAGTATGTCTGCTACACCGCTCAGACGACTGGAGGGGTAGCTCACATGAGGGAAAAGGGCATCAAACCACGTTGCCAGCTTAAAAAAGAAATTTGCACTGATATTAGCATGCATGCATCTGGATAAAGAAATACGCACTAATAATAGCATGCATGAGTGTGTGTGTGCGTGCGAGAGAGAGAGACAGAGAGAGCATGTTTTCTGTCTGCTTTTTCCTTGAATTAAATGTTATCCAGTAAGGAATTCAATATATCAACGAATAATGGAAATTGTCCAGCTTACCCCTAAATGTACTGAATAAAGACTCATAATTCAACCAGACACTCAGACAAATATTAGCTGGGACTAAAACTGGCAAAAAGAAAGCTTGGGGGAAAAAACCCCAGTAAACTCTAAACTATATATATTTTCTTTGTAAATTGTGCTGAAAGCAGTGTTTCTTTCAACCAAAGGTTGCTGCACATTTTTATGACAACTGCCATGAACTTAGGACAAATGCAAATCCATGCTCCAGAAATCTCACCATATGCTTTTTTTCTTAAAGGGGTGGGGGGTGGGGGGGGAGAATAGGGGCTTGTTTTTTTTCTTCTGTTTTTTTCCCCTCGCAGCTATTACCAGCACATAAAAGAGAAACTCACTTCTTTTGAAGTCTTATCCCCCTCCGCTTGAAGCGTCTTCAGTTGCAAAAGAAGACGGTTGGTCAGTTGCACATCTGGGAGTGATGGGGTGCCTCTTCCAGCAGGCAATAAGCACCTCTTCAGGTGGTCGTACTTTTCATCGGCTCGGAAAAAGCACACAACACTTAAGTGTTGCAGCAAAGCCTTTTATTATTTTCATTTTCGGTATTTAACTTTTCCGTGTGTGTGTGTGAGCAAGAGAGAGAGAGAGTGTGTGTGTGACCTTATCTTTTATTCGTTTGAACATTCTGCTGTTTCAAAAAAAAAGAAGAAAAAAAAAGAAAGAAAAATTAAGAGCCAACCTGGCAACTTTAATGGAGTTTATTTTTCTTCATTTCAATATTCTCTTTTTACTTAAGTGTGTGTGTGTGTTTATGTGTGTGCGCATGCATGCTTGTGACACTTTACACTGCTGCTCTCTTTTTTTGTTGTTTGTTTGTTTACAAAAATAGAAAATTAAGAACCAACTTGGCAACTTAAATTATTTATTTGTTATTTTATTTATGCATTCATTTATATATTTCTTTACTGATGAATAACGGCAACTGAACATGCTGTGTGTGAGAACTAAGCTGCGAAGTTCCGACTGAAAGAACGAAAGTAGAAAATTCACGTCACGTAACTATAACAACGCTGACATTTAGTCTGAAATCTTACATCTACGTGTATGAAACTCCACATACTTTTGGGGGATTATTTCTGCAGTGGCAGCTTAACATTAAAACGAACTGTTTTTGCTCATTAAAATTCAGTCGTGTTTTTTATTTCACCCAACCCCAAAGTTGCCTGTAGTAAAACTTCAGTTTTGTTTATTGTTTAACACATCAGTGTTGTCTGTGAACAATCTTCGAACTATTCACGGTTTTACAGCAAAAAAAGAAATTCAGAAATGATATAATTAATAAATATACTTACCAACAAGCGAAATCAATAGCGAGTCAGAAGGTGCCGAAACGTCGACACATTCACTCGTCGATCTCGGCGTCACTCGTTACGTGGCGTCGGCGTCAGCCATTTTGCTCCAGCACAAGTCGAAGTCGCGGTGCCATCGACTACTCTAACGGTTTCCGCTTCGCGTGAGATTAAAAGTGAGGCTTACAATTGTAACGATTTTGTTGGTAAAGGATCAATCAACAAACTGACTGGTTACACGCTGTATGCGTTGAGCCGATCGTGTTTAAAATAATTTTCAAACATTTCGCTTGATATTTACAAATTGCAAAATTAGCACCAAGTCAGCTAAAAAAGGTATCAAAATGAGGATGATTTTGTCTTCTTTCATCTCATTGGATAATATTTTGGGAACTGACCACTCACGAAAAGCGGCAGTGCAATATATTAAACTGGTGTCGTGCGGACGACATGAAGACAGCATACGTTACGCGATCGCGGCTCTAGTGGGGTTGTTCACAATCGAATAATCAAAGTAATTCGGTCAGTCAGATAAAAATAACACACAAACCACACATCAGAAAGGTAAACTTTATTCCACAGTTGTTTTAATTTCATTCTAGTCCGTATTATATGAATTATTGGTGAATAAAAAAAACAACAACTTTATAATTCATTTAGGTTTTTTACATCTCCTATAATGATTTCTGTCAACATTTCAATTAATACTGAATTGGATAACAATTCAGATAAATGAAAGTTCAGGTGTTCGTATTTCTTACTTGGAAATGCTCAGAATTATCCGAAATGACAATATCCAGACTGCTAGTCACCTGGGGAAAATTCTTATGCTATTTTAAGACATGTGAAAAGCAAACAGAACATTTATTATTCGAGGTTCTCTCAATGCTAGTTGCGTTCAAACCCAACCCAAAAATATTTGTAATTTACCACACTCAGTACAAAAGCAAATCAATAATCTATATCTATCATTGTGTTTAAAGTACAAGCTGCCAGAGCACCAGGATTGGAGTAACCTTCGCTCTTCAAAATTCAGCGCGGTTTAAAAAAAAAAAATCAACATCTGCTTCTGGTCTTAGAGGGTTGGTGACAAAAATAGGTTGCGGACATTGCCCCTCTCAACCGATTGACTTCACAGACCTGTAAAAAAAAAATAATACAAAAATAAAATACAAAAAAATCATTACGTGGGCTAAGTTTTGGATTGATACCTTTTATTTGATTTATGGGTTTTTGGGGTTTTTTGTTTGTTTTTTATGAAACCAAGTGCTATGCTTGCTTCAAAACTTGATTCAGGCACAAGCTGTATTAGCAGACAGTTTTCACAACCAAACAGCCGGGAGACTATGTGTGACGCCACTCCTGGTTTGAACGCAAAGCCGCTTACGTCATTTTGTTCTCCTCGCCAGACAGCCTACTCCTCGACCAGTGTTGCGGTATGCTATTGGCTGAGCTGGAATCTGTGTTTCTGCTCCACAGTATTGAATTAATATCTCTTTTGTTGGATCAGTAAACCACAAGTATTATATACTAGCAGAATCATCGCGATTCCATCTTTAAATCTATTCCATTTATGTTTGCCTACATTAAACTGATTTAACGTAGTTTGTAATTTTCAGCGACGAGCTCGTTAAAACTGACCCTGTTCAGGTGACTTAAATTTAGATTATAAATCGGTTCAGGAATCATTTAGAAATCTGTCACTGAGCACCTTGTAAGAAACACAGTTGTTGTCGGATTTGGCCTGATTTGTGCCGATCTGCTTCAAAGATTACGTGATTGTCTTTGTAGTTTGCTTAACTTGCATAAATTGGCACAGTGAGTGATGAGTGGTCACTTCATACCTGGTCAGTCATCTGACCAGAGCCGCACTCTCTTGCTGCGTTGCAAGCAGTGTGTGTCCTGTGTATTCCCACAATGGCGGACATCTCACTATGTATCGCTGTAAGTACTAATGTGTAGAATGTGTTGATTTGTAAATTGTATTGTTTGACACAGTACTTGTGTTCATATGAGTATGTTAAGTTAATTCTTTGTTCAGTTATTGCTTTGACATGTTAGTCACAGCTCGGCTGTGATTGATCTAAATAATCACCATGTCCTCATAATATGCATGGAGCAGTGTTCCATTTGATTCTTCTTAACATCACAGTCAGTGACGTCTCTGGACACTGATAGTTTGTTCTAGAATATTCTAGTGAGTGCAAATGACGTGTTTTTTCTCATTTGCTGTCACTGATGAAGGTTACAGTGTTTCACTGATTCTCATTACTCTAAGATGTGTGTAGTATTCTGTTGTGGTGATTACAAGATAGTGTTGGATTAATATCAGTTATTGGTTAAAACCACCTGATATGTATCAGTCTGTTAATTGTAATTTAGTTATGCCCTCTCCTATACAGCTTACTCCAGTATAGCCCTACATGATAAACCGATTCATTTGAGTCACTTTGACATAGTATAAGCTTTACCTAATCTGTACTGTCGGTGTACTTTCACTCAATCAGCATAGCTTCAATCTCTTTAACTGCACTGTTTAAATGTATTAGAATGTCATTTGATGTCAGCGTTTGGTCTTCACACATGCATTATGTTGTTGCTTATCACAAACCTGAGTGGTAGTCTTTACATGTAATATGTATACATGTGCTTTATTATTCACTTGTGCCGACATGTTGAGCTAATGACATTTGTGTCATTCAAGGCACTGTCTTCTCTTCTTATATCTTCTTCTATTCTTCCGTTTTCATACCTTCTCTTCTTATGTTTTCTTCTAATCTCTCATTATCTCTTCTCCTTTAGTTTGTATTCTTTTCTTATGTTCTCAAAACTATTGTAAATAAAACAATAGAAAAACCCATTTGTGACTGGCCTCTTTGTGTTCCTAGCATGTGTGCGGGAATTCTTGTCAATCCTTTTGTCCTTCTAATCATTATTAGTTAGTTCTTTTGTACCGTACCCTGTTAGAACCACTCGGTTCAATACGTAGCTACATTTAAAGAAGTTTAAAACGTGGCTCAAAATTTTGTTTTTCTTGACGCTCAACTGCACTTCCAGATAAAATCTTTTTACTAAACCCACCACTGAAAAGTTCTTTTAAAAAAAAAATAAAATGACGCGAAAACTTTTGAGGAGCAGCGTCCGTTGAACGAAAAAGTGGATATCTCGTATTTCTTATACCACTGATCAACTAGATCTATTTTTAAATCTGAGGTTTCAATGCCCAGCTTCGTAGAAGTCTTGATGCAGAGTTCAACGTAGTTGAGGTTTTGATTCAAATGCGGGGGAAAATCAAAAACTTTTTTTTTTAGGAAACCAACTTTACATTATTTATTTTAATATGTATTTGAATGATAGGTTTCATATTTTAGTTAATAGGGAGGTAGTGCAAATCTGCGTTTGTCGGATTTTCGTCGGGTTCCCTGTTTATTTATTATTTTTTTTAAAGCGAGAACCGCGTGCGCATGCGCGTCTCCATTACCGATTTTTCTTGGTCACTGCTAGAATTCAGCAGTGGAAATTGTCTGTTACGACAAAAGGATTCTGAACTATTTCGGCGAGTATGTTTGCATGTTTACAAGTTACTTATCCGTTTTATAATAACACTAGTTATTTGCTTTAATCTTCTATGTTTGCTTTGAGCGTGTTTCTTGTCAAATCTCTGCCATTCAAGTATTCGAACAGATCTGGCTTCGGAGAGACTTGACACACCGAATGTCAGTTTGAAGCTTTCACTTTATCCACAGCACGCATGCTTCATGTTTTTTGTTGTTGTTGTTGTGTGTGGATGTGTTTGTGTGAAATTCAGGGAAGGGGAATTTGGTGTTTTGGACAACTATCGACGAGATCTATTATATATATTCCGTTTCGAGGCAAAGATTCCAACTCCAAGCTGG
>JAAQRG010319598.1:5000-17095 GCA_011634625.1 Babylonia areolata | reverse complement strand
AAATAAATAAATGAATGAATAAATAAATCAATAAACAGCTACTACTACTACTGCTACTACTACTACTACTACTACTACTACTAGAAAATACATTATTGTTATCATTGCCATTATTCTTCTTATTATCATTAGTGATCTGATGGCTGGTTCTTCGCTGCGAAGATCAGTGGGAAGTTCCCGCCAGGGATGGGCGGCATGCCTTTTGATGACTAATTAGTCCAGTCCGTGATCAGCAGTCTGTGGCATTGTGGGCAGGTGTAGATCTGGCCTGCGTTGCTGGGCTGCGGACCTGGGCGTTTCCTTCTCCTGGATGTTCAGTCGTCTGGTTTCCTCAAAGTGTTGGGTTCCCCTGAGCGTTGAAGGTCTCCAGGTGCCTCTATCTGATGCTGACTGCTCCCATGTCTTGGGGTTGATGTCTGCTTGGTATAGTTGCTTCTTCAGTTGGTCCTTGAATCTTTTCTGTGGTGCGCCTGTATTGCGTTTGCCTTGGACCAACTCCCCATAGAATACTGCTTTCGGCATGCGAGTGTTAGGCATCCGGGTGATGTGACCTGCCCAGCGAAGTTGTTTTAGCATGAGCATTGACTCGATGTTTTGCAGTTGAGTTCTTTCTAGGACTTCTATGTTCGTTATGTAGTCCTTCCACTTGATGCCCATGATAGACCGAAGGCATCTCTGATGGAACTGCTCCAGCCGCTTTGTTTGTTTCCGGTACAGCACCCATGCCTCTGATCCATATAGCAGTGTTGACAGTACGGCAGCTCGGTAGACTTGCATCTTTGTGGAGAGTCGCAAGGAGTGGTTTTTCCATACTCTTTTCTGGAGGCGGCCAAATGCACTGCTTGCCTTTGAGAGGCGGTTGTCCACATCTTTGGTCACTGTAGCGTCGTTCGTTATGACGCTGCCCAGGTAGGTGAATTGCTCTACCGTGTTAAGGGGGGATGGCCATCAATGCTTATGTGGGGAGCAGTGTACACGGTCCCTGGTGCTTTTTGGTGGGGGACTTCAGTTTTCTTCAGACTTATAGTCAGACCAAATGCCTTATCTGCATGTAAAAAACGGTATACGATGACATGCAGAGCTTCTTCTGCGTGTGCCAGGAGGGCGCAGTCGTCTGCAAAGAGCAGGTCCAGGATAGCTTCTTCTGAGGTCTTCGTGTGGCCATGAGCCTTCGTAAGTTGAATACGCTGCTGTCGGTCTTGAATCTGATATAGATCCCCTCGTCTAGTTCCTCCTTTGCTTCTCTCAGCATCATGTTGAAGAAGATCGCGAAGAGTGTAGGGGCTAATACGCAGCCTTGCTTCACTCCATTGCTGATTGGGAATTATTCAGAGTAATCACCATTACACTTGACTTGACCAATTTGTCCTTCGTGGAGTTGTAGATTGCAAGGAACTTTGGAGGGCATCCCAGTTTGGTCTCTTTTTTTTTCCAAGGCCATCTCTGCTGACTGTGTCGAAGGCTTTCGTGAGGTCTATGAATGCTGCATATAGGTTCATATTCCGTTCTCTGCACTTCTCTTGAATCTGCCTCAGCACAAAGATCATGTCAGCTGTTCCTCTATTTGCTCTGAAGCCGCACTGGCTCTCTGGAAGATGTACCTCAGCAATGGATGGGATGAGCCTGTCCAGGAGAACTCGGGCGAGGATCTGCCAGCAATGGAGAGCAATGTGACGCCTCTGCAGTTGGAGCAGTCTGATTTGGAACCTTTATTCTTAAAGAGGGAGACAATCACTGCATCCCGCATGTCCTGTGGCACTACTCCTTCATTCCAGCACGGTGTGAATAGCTCCTCAAGCTTCTGAATGAGGGTGTCTCCTCCATGCTTATATACCTCTGCTGGGATACCGTCGATGCCTGGTGCTTTGTGACACTTCAGCTTCTTTATTGCTGCCTTGATTTCTTCGTGTGTGGGGGCGTTGTCCAGGTCCATCTTTACTTCTTCCTAAGGTATGTTGTCTATAGACGCTGCTGCCACAGTCCTCCCTTCCCCAAACAGGTTTCCATAATGTTCAGTCCGTCGGTGTAGTACAGCTTGCCTGTCGACAAGTAGGCTTGTGCCATCCGAAGAACGCAGCGGTGCCTGCAGTTGGTAGCGTGAACCATATACTGCGCGAAGTGATTCATAGAAGGCTCTGGAATTTCCCTGATCAGCATACATCTGTGTGCGTTCTGCCAGTGCTATCCACCATGAGTTTTCCATGACTCTCAAATTTGCTTGCAGTTTGCTGCAAGCTGTTCTGTAAGCCATTTTGGTCTTCTGGTCATAAGGAGAGCTGAGCATATTTCCACGACATGTCCTTATCTCCTTGGGGAGTTCTTGTATCTCCACGCCGTTTTCATCAAACCAATACAAAATACACTATTGTTATCATTGCCAATATTATTCTTATTATCATTAGTATTACTATTATGATTCTCATTACGATTGTGATGATATTGATCATCGTTATTATCATTATTAAAACAACAAGAGAGGCAAGGCCTTCAAGACTCACTTGTGATACACTTTAAAAAAATCTAATCATTAAAACGTGTTCTGTATTTTTTATTATAAAGCTTCGGGTTAAAAGAAGAAGAAAAAAAAAAGTCCTAACGGAAGAGTCGAACTCCGCGTGTTCGGGTGAGAAAAAAACTGTCTTACCCATTACACTATCGTGCCTCCTTAACTGACGTTCATAAATATAATATTTAAACAAGCTTTGTTAAAGGGCGATAAATCGATTGCGGTATTCGCAGTGAGAACGCTGTTTTAATTATATTATTCTGGTGTATCTTGGGCATTCAAAAAATCTTTAAGGGCAATTAAAACTTCTTTTTAAGTCCGCGGTAAAGGAGACGTGGCTATCGCCGCAATCAACATTTAGCCGTTTTTGTGGACTCATACCAGAAGCTGTGATAATCATTCCCTCTCCGCACCACTCTACATCAAGGGCCCTCAACACGTCCGCTGCCTATTGGACTTGCCCAATGATCACTGATTGCTTCTACTCTTTTTTTTTTTCTTCTTCTTCTTCTTCTTCTTTTCCTTTTTGACACTCTCAGACTCCTAGACTGTCCTAAATATTGGCAAGATTAACAGTGACCTCTGGCGCCATGAACTGGCCACTTGACAGGCGATTATGCTGCAGGAATTCTAAAGAATCTATAGTAATTGGCTACCTCAAGTGCAGATTCGTCTTTGGCAATGCTAACTCTCTCTCTCTCTCTCTCTCTCTCTCTCTCTCTCTAACACACACACACACACACACACACACACACACACACACACGCACACACACACACACATTGTTGATGAATGTATTGATTTGATTTGTCAGTGAATGCTTTGTATTCAGCCGCCTCATGTATGGTCAGGACTGTAGGGAGCAAAAAAGAATTTTCAATGATTGGTTTGACAGTGAGTAAAGATAAGAAAAGATCTGTTAGAAGAATGCTACAGTGCTTCCAAAGAGCAAAAACAGTGATAAATGAAATGAGCGTAAGGATGCATATGTTAAAGACAGATCTGAATATGAACAATTGAAAAGAAAGAAGAAAAGAGAATTTGATCAAAAAAATTATAAAAAAAAAAGAATAGAAAAGCTCAAGGAATGTATAAATAAATCCTAAACAGTTCTGGTCAACTATTAAATCAGTCAACAGAAAATCAATTATTTATAATGAGATAACAACACAGCAGTGGTATGACCGCTTTCATAACATATTTAATAAATTTGAGGACATTTAAGTGAACACTTAATTAGACGCTAATTAAAATTAATACATACTGTGAATAGTGAAGAGGAGACACAGGAACCACTTTTTAATGATCAGATTACAAAAGAAGTCATCAACAGTATAAAACATTTGAAAGGTGGTAAAAGTGCAGGTCCTGATGAAATAGTAAACGAAATGCTTAAAAATGCAAATGCCACTGTTATTAGCTTTCTTGTTTCTCTGTTCAATGTATTGTTTGAGCGAGGTGAATTTCCTTGTGAATGGACCAAGTCCATTATCATCCCAATACACAACAAGAGAGGCAAGGCCTTCAAGACTCATTAAAAATTTTGTGATCATTTAAAAAAAAATCTAATCGTTAAGATGTGTTCTGTATTTGTTATTATAAAGCTTCGGGTTAAAATAAAAAGAAAGAAAAAAAAAAGTCCTAACGGCAGATTCGAACTCCGCGTGTTCGGGTGAGAAGAAACTGTCTTACTCATTACACTATTGTGGCTCCTTAACTGACGTTCAAAAATATAATATTTAAACATGCTTTTTTAAAAGGGCGATAAATCGATTGAGGTATTCGCAGTGAGAACGCTGTTTAAATCAT
Source organism: Babylonia areolata (assembly GCA_011634625.1). Taxonomy (NCBI): domain Eukaryota; kingdom Metazoa; phylum Mollusca; class Gastropoda; order Neogastropoda; family Buccinidae; genus Babylonia; species Babylonia areolata. The sequence continues at coordinate 12,780 of JAAQRG010319598.1, read as the reverse complement.
ATGATTCTGGTGTATCTTGGGCATTCAAAAAATCTTTAAGGGCAATTAAAAATTCTTTTTAAGTCCGCGGTAAAGGAGACGTGGCTATCGCCGCAATCACACTGCAACATTTAGTCGTTTTCTCTGGATCCAGATAGATGTACAAGTTTAGTTACACCCGGTTGACACGGTCGATTCAATTTCTCTTTTATGTTCATTCTAGTTTTATAGTTTTAAAGTTGATATAAAAATTGATTATTTTGTTAAACGAATAACATGTAGAGCCAAGTACAAGTACTTCTAAACGTCGTATGAAGTGAAAAGGACTTCATTTTGAGAAAAGTCAAGACTGGAAATTTTTACGTTTCATCAATTCAAGGGTATTAACTCTCATGGTTTATTATTTTTAACTGTGAATTCCAACTGATTCTGTGGATATTTTTTATGGCAGTTTGGGGCATAATCCAGTAAGTGATAAGGCGTTCACAAATCTTTCTCTGAATAAATATTTAACGATCTCCTTCTCCAACTTTCCATCACATGTTATGTATTGTCGATTGAATATAGGATTGAACGGGCAGGTCATCAACTTGAAACAAAATGGCGTCGTTCGCGTTCGCGAAGAATATGAGCACGCGCTTTGAATATGTATAAATATGTGTACGCAAATGATTTCTGCCCATGACCTTCAGAGCTCAACCAATAGATCTATAAAGTCCACTCGTCGTATTGATTTTTAGTATTTTCCGAAAATGACCACTTGGGCGAATGAACAGTGAAAGCTCTTTCATGGCCTGGCTTCGCTGACGAAGATCTAGGAAGGGCGTTGTCCACGTCTGATGCAGGCACGCTCATGGCTGACAAGGCCAATGCGGGAAAAGCAGAGTCGGCCGCAGCGGTTGCAAGGGAAAGTCTGGTCTGGGTTCGCGGCTGCAGCGTCGTGGTTCTTCCTCCTTCTGCGTTTGTCCTCAAGGCTGGCCCTGCGGTTGTTTTCGAAGGAGGAGACAGCTTGGTGGATGGTGCGTCGCCAGGTCTCTCGATCAGCGGCTACTGCGGACCACTGGCGATGGTCAATGTGACAGGCACCGAGAGCTTTCTTCAAGGAGTCTTTGTATCTCTTCTTGGGTGCTCCTCTGTCACGGTGGCCAGTGGACAGTTCGCCATACAGCGCGATCTTGGGCAGGCGGTGGTCCTCCATCCTGGACACGTGCCCTGCCCAACGTAGCTGGGTCTTTAGCAGCACTGCCTCGATGCTGATAGTCTTTGCCTGCTCCAGGACCTCGACATTTGTGATGTAGTCACTCCAGTGGATGCTGAGGATGGTGCGAAGGCAGCGCTGGTGAAAGCGATCAAGCAGTCGTATGTGGTGCCGGTAGGTGACCCAGGTTTCAGAGCCATACAACAGGGTGGGCAGTACAACAGCTCTGTACACGCTGATCTTTGTGTCTTTCTTCAGGTGTTTGTTGTTCCACACTCTCTTGTACAGCCTGCCGAATGCGCTGTTTGCCTTTGCAAGTCTGTTGTCGATCTCCTTGTCGATCTTGGCGTCAGACGAGATGGTGCAGCCTAGGTAGCTGAACTGGTGGACCGACTTCAGCTCTGTCTCACCGATGTTGATGTGAGGAGCGTGGAATTCTTCCCGTGGGGCAGGCTGGTGGAGAACTTCCGTCTTTTTCAGACTGACTTCTAGGCCGAAGAGCTGCGCAGCCTCTGCGAAGCAGGACGTTATACGCTGCAGGGCCGCTTCTGTATGGGCGACGAGGGCAGCATCGTCGGCAAACAGAAGCTCTCTGATGAGTTGCTCCAGTGTCTTGGTGTGGGCCTGTAGCCGCCTCAGGTTGAATAGGTTGCCATCAGTGCGGTATCTGATGAAGATACCGTCGTCGTCGCCAAGATCTTCAGTGGCCTGTTGGAGCATCATGCTGAAGAAGATCGTGAAGAGGGTCGGCGCGAGGACACAACCTTGTTTCACTCCATTTCCAATTGGGAAGGGCTCCGAAAGGTCGTTGCTGTGTCTGACCTGTCCACGCTGTTCCTCATGTAGTTGGATGACCATGCTGAGGAATTTTGGGGGGCATCCTAGACGTTTCATGATCTCCCACAGACCTTTTCTGCTCACGGTGTCGAAAGCTTTCGTGAGATCGACGAATGTCGCATACAGTCCTTTGTTCTGTTCCCGACATTTTTCTTGTAGCTGTCTGAGAACGAAGACCATGTCAGTGGTGCCTCTGTTGGCTCTAAAGCCACACTGACTCTCTGGGAGATGTTCTTCGGCGATAGTAGGCACCAGCCGATTTAGGAGGACTCTGGCGAGGATCTTGCCTGCGATGGAGAGCAGAGTTATCCCCCTGTAGTTGGAGCAGTCCGACTTTTCTCCCTTGTTTTTATACAGGGTGATGATGACTGCGTCACGGAGGTCCTGTGGTAGTTTGCCTTGCTCCCAGCAGCAGACAAAGAGGTTGTGGAGTTTGGAGTGTAGTGCTGGGCCTCCATTCTTCCACGCCTCCGGCGGAATTCCGTCAACCCCTGCTGCCTTGCCACATTTCAGCTGTTCAATGGCCTTGACAGTCTCTTCTAGGGTTGGTAGCTCGTCCAGTTGTAATTTCACTGGCTGTTGTGGGATGCGGAGAATTGCCGAGTCTTGAACCGTGCGGTTGGCGCTGAAGAGGGCCTGGAAATGTTCCGACCACCTGTTCAGGATCGACGTCTTGTCTGTGAAGAGCGCCTGGCCGTCTGCGCTGCGCAAAGGACTCTGGACCTGGTATGAGGGACCGTACACCGCCTTCAAGGCTTCGTATAAGCCCCGGTAGTCACCAGTGTCTGCACAAAGCTGAGCCCTCTCTGCCAGGTTGGTCCACCACCCATTTTGAATCTCACGAAGCTTGCGCTGGAGGTTGCTGCATATGAGCCGGAAGGTTGCTTTCTTCACCGGACAAGACGGTTGTGCAAGGTGAGCCTGGTGGGCTGATCTCTTCTTCGCCAGCAATTCTTGGATCTCCTGGTTGTTTTCGTCAAACCAGTCCTTGTTCTTTTTCGACGAGAACCCTAGGACTTCTTCAGAGGACTGCAGGATGGCTGATTTCAGCTGTGCCCATAGTGCTTCTGGAGAGGGGTCTGTGGGGCAACTGGGGTCTTCAAGTTTGTCCTGAAGCTTCGCCTGGAATTCAGCTTTCACTTCAGCTGACTGAAAGTTGCCGACCTGGAATTTCTTCCTAGGAGCTCCTCCTTTCTTTGGTTTGGGCTTGAAGTGGAGCCTGAGCTTGCTGCGGACGAGGCGGTGGTCAGTATGACACTCCGCGCTGGGCATCACTCGGGTGTGTAGGACGTCTCGTACGTCTCTCTGGCGCATCAGGATGTAATCAATGAGGTGCCAATGTTTGGACCGAGGATGCATCCACGTTGTCTTCAGGCTGTCCTTCTGCTGGAAAATGGTGTTGGTGATGGTAAACTGCTGCTCTGCACAGAACTCGAGAAGAAGGCGCCCATTGTCGTTGCAATTACCAACGCCATGCTTGCCAAGGACTCCTTTCCAGGCTTCTGAATCTTGGCCAACTCTGGCATTGAAGTCGCCAAGGATGATGACCTTGTCGTCAGCAGGGGTGTTCTGAACGAGGTTGCGCAGATCAGTGTAAAACTTGACCTTTTCTGTGGGGTCCGCTTGGAGGGTTGGAGCGTACACGCTGAACAGAGTGGCATGCTGTTTGTTCCGTAGTGGGAGGCGCATGGACATAATTCGGTCTGAGTGTCCTGTTGGCAGGTTTTCAAGCTTGGAGGCAATGGTGCTCCTGACCATAAAGCCTACGCCATAAAGGCGTCTCTCGGTCTCTGGCTTGCCTGACCAGTAGAGGGTGTACCCAGCGCCGTGTTCCTGGAGGCTGCCTTCCCCTGCAAAGCGGACTTCGCTGACGGCAGCAATGTCAATGTTCAGTCTCTGAAGTTCGTGTGCGACTAGAGCGGAACGCCTTTCTGGGTGGTTGCTGTCTGCAGAGTCACGCATGGTTCGGATGTTCCAGCATGCTACCTTTAGTCCTTTTGCACCTAATTGTGAGGCAGGTGCCGGCCTTTTCTTCTCTATTGTTGTTCGACCGCGTTTGGAGATGCCCGTTGACCGCGGCTAGCCAACTGGGGGTATGGAGATGAGCATTTGTTTGGACCACCTTTTCTAGGCCCCTCTCCGTGTGGAGCAAGCAGTGCTGTCCCTAGAAAAGGCTGCTTGGTCGTTCAGGGTGCTGCCGAGTGATGCTGTCACCTCCGGGTCAACAATCAGGCGACCAATATCCTGAACCGCCTGCATGCAGGATTGGAACTGCGGCTTCCAGTGACATCTTCCACCTGCCGTTTTCGCCCCTTTCCCATCGCTACAGGGCTTGGAATAGTTGGTGGCGCGGACGTGGACGTGTCCTTCAAGCCTGCGCAATGGAATTTTTAGGTGGAGTGCAGTGTGCGCAGTACTGGCCCCACCCTTTACACCCGTGGTTCATCTGCCATAGCCTAGCAAGCTGGGACGGTGACAGTGAGGTCCTCAGGTCGTAGGTTTTATATCAGACTGTCCTTGTCCTAGCCTCTGGCTCAAAACCTTCCTCGGAGGCACGGGGGCGCGGCTACTGAAAGTCGGGACATGGCCATGGACCCAGGGTCAATGCATGTCGAGACTGTCCTGCATTCCTTAGCACTTCATGGGTTTTACTTCAGACTTTTCCTTGTCTTAGATGGACTGCCTTCCCAGGCTGTCGAGCTCCATCTGCCCACATGTGACAGGTAGCACAGGGTTACATGGTACCTGTGGCAGGTAGAGACCTGACCTCTTTAGACTGAGAGTAAAACACACAAGCTTTTTATGTATTGAGTATAATTTCAGAATGTAATGTTTACGATGAGAAAGATCAGTTTAAAGCAAATTAAATCCCCTAGCATTAATTACAGATTAATTTCCCTTTTTTACTATCTGCACCAAAGACATGCAGAATAAATATAACATCCATGCTTTGCAAAAGAAGTTCCTGTTTGAACAACAACAACAAAAAATGATAAAAATGACTGCTCTTATTGTTGTGTCAGAATATCAGATCAAAGTGCCAAGTTTAGAGAATTAAAAAAAAAAAAAAAAAAAAAAAAAATATATATATATATATATATATATATATATATATATATATAACAGTAAATTCAGTTTGCATATAATTTGGCTTCTTTTTATATATATTTTTTGTTGTTGTGCCCATCCCAGAGGTTCAATATTGTTTTAAACAAGATGACTGGAAAGAACTGAATTTTTCCTATTTTTATGCCAAATTTGTATTGCAGAGAAAATGGCAATGTTAAAGTTTACCATGGACACACAGACACACACACACACACACACACACACACACACACACACAGACAACCGAACACCGGGTTAAAACATAAACTCACTTTGTTTACACAAGTGAGTCAAAAATCATGTCGACTAAGTGTCTCTGATTCGGAGCGGAAGTACATGTGTGTGTGTGTGGCTCATCTTATTAAAAGTAAAACACGTTTATTTAAAAAAAACTCTTGAGACTCCACCAACAAATAACGTAGTCATCATCGCTACCACCACCATCATCATCATTATCATCATTATCACTATCATCATCATCATTTTATCGTCATTGCCAGCAACATCATCGCCACCAGACAGTAACGACGACGACGATGATGATGATGCATTGTGGATGTGGCAGTGATGATGATGACAATGATGTTTATGATGGTGATGGTGGTGATGCTGATGATACTAATACCTTACCGCTTTTCTCGTGTCTTCAGACTGTTCCACCAGCCGTGTGACAGGACCACACACACACAAGGCAGCATCACACAGCCAACCCCGGAACACGTGTGACTGGACCACACACACACAAGGCAGCATCACACAGCCAACCCTGGAACACGTGTGACTGGACCACACATACACAAGGCAGCATCACACAGCCAAGCCCGGAACACGTGTGGCTGACCGTCACCTGCACGTGAAACACGGCGGGAATCTCATCACTGGTTAACACTTCATGGACTGGAAACGTCACACAGAAGCGCCGTGTAACAAACCGCTGGCTTCCTGTTTCTACAGACTGGAGAAAAGGTCACTGACCACAGGATTCCCACAGGAAGGCACCAGCACTTTACCGACTGTGACCGCCTCACAGAACGGCAGGAAAGAAAAGAACATTGTTTCATTTGAAGCCAAAGTTGAACTCATTAAGGCTAACGGAAGTAAATAAACGTGTGAAACATGTGACAAGTAACACTGTAGCCGTAAGGAAAGACGGGGCAACAAACAGCGGGTAATAACCATGTGATGAAGTGACTCACTCAACAAAGCGGAAACAAATCGTCGCAGTGGCAGAACAATGGACAATAATGAACAATGCACAGGGAATATATTGCTGTGACTTTCATCAGTGCATACAGGCGGCAGTGACAATAACCCGAGTTGCTCGACAACACGTTCTTTTCACACCGGGCTGCTCATCTAATGGGAGGCGAACGAGGAAGAAGAAGAAGACCAAGTTGTGGATGTCGTTGGTCTGTCTTGTGACGTCAACAGCAGTGCAGTGTAGTGCTTGGCGTTCATGCAACAAGTATACAACGGTTAATCTTTCAAGGAGAATTACATAACAGTTTTGTCTTACAAGGTGGATTACACAATTATTTGTCTTTCAAAGACATTTACACAACGGTTCGTCTTTCAAGGACAATTACTCAACGGTTTGTCTTTCAAGGACAATTACACAGCGGCTCGTCATTCGGAGGAATGGTGTGAAGGAATGTGTGTGATGCGGTGCAAACTTCACTCTGCTTCATTCGGTGTGATAGATATTTCCATTCCACGAACACGTCATCTTAGATTGATGCTGATACTTCCCTTTGTAACATAACGGCACGTCATTCCACGCAAATTATTCAATGACAGAACCTTATAATTATTTGCACTACATTGCATCACTTCGCCGACCCCTGTGATATTATTTCATTCATGTGATATTGCTTCAGCACCATTCCTTCCATGTGATAATCTGTAACTTAAGTTTACAGAACGATGAACGTTTGAACCTCCAGTGTGTGTGTGTGTGTGTGTGTGTGTGTGTGTGTGTTAAATGAGAAGCACCATGTGATGCTGTTGTGGAGAAATCTTCTCAGAGTGTCATATGGATAATACCAGGCACAGGACTGATAGCACTGCAGCTGCACAAGCGACTAAATCGTTTGAGGAAAAGAAGTGTGTAATCTTTTTTTTCTTTTTTTTTTAACGTGAAACAGGAAGTGACGCCACTAACACACAATAACTGGTTTTGTGGGGAATAAAGTGTGCCGGAGCACCCACACCGGAAGTGACGTAGTGTCATGAAATGGCGTTTCAGTAACCCGGGCACCAAGGAAGCGCTGGCTTTTTGTTGTTGTTGTTGTTGCTGTTGTTGAGACTGAGTGGTGGAGGCCCGGGGCAGTGAGGTAGCGGTCATGCCATCGCTGTCGAAGAATGCCTACGACCTGGTGTCTGATGATGGCTACGACAGCCGCATCCCTCTACACAACGAGCAGGCCTTTGAACACGGCATCAGCTTCCAGGCAAAGGTAGCTCATCTCTGTCCTGCTGGCCTGCCTGTCTGTCTGTCTCTTTGTCTCTTTCTCCACCTGTCTGTCCCCCTCTTTGTCTTTGTCCGCATGCCTTCTTGCATGTACGTCTGTCCGTCTGACTGCACGCCTGTCTCTCTGTTTCTTGTGCACACAGACAGACAGACAGACAGACAGACACACACACACACACACACACACA
>JAAQRG010319594.1:12500-14303 GCA_011634625.1 Babylonia areolata | reverse complement strand
AATGACCCAACCTTTGGCTTCCGTCGTCAGAATTGTGGTATTCTTTGTCAACATTCACCTCTTCAGTATAAGAGCCTTCCGCTTGTAATATTTTGATGATGGTAATTGGGGTGAAACGCTGTTAATGTCGTCTCTTTCGCCGTTCGTATGGAGAGAGTTAAAGTGTGTGTGTAAGCACAACAAATATAATATTGCAGTGAACGATATAGAGACTTGATTTAATAGATGTTTAGAGAATAGGTTTAGAATGGGCTTTGCATCAAACCGGGAATGACGTCACACATTCTATGCGGGCGTTGTAGACTGGCAAGTTAGTTGCGAAAACAGCGTCTGCTATTAGGTTGTGCGTGAAGCAGAATCTGAAGCCTAAAAGCGCTATCTGAAGCAGTATCTGAAGCTAAGCGCTTGGCTACATCTTCATTTATCAATCTATTTTTTAGTCAGCATCTTATCCAGAAGGACCCTCTAGTAACAGTTTATCATAATTAACTGTTGAATGAACGATGTGGCACTATTTCTAGTGGTGTGTGTATGTGTTGGGGCAGGTGTGTGTGTGTGTGTGTGGGGGGGGGGGGTTGTTTATGATGCGAGGATGGTGATAGTTTCTTTGTGGTTTATCCTTTTTTTTTTCTTGGTTAATTTTGCATCTCTTTTGTAACACGTAATTTGTGGAGCGCCGTGACTGATTAAAAAAAAAAAAATCTTCTTGATTATTGTTGTTTCTTTCTGATTTCTTTCTTTTCACTCAGCAATACGTTCAATTGTGGCAGGTCCACTTCCTTTGCGTTAGCTGTGCTTGACTATGTGTGTATACATATGTATGTGTACATAACTACATGCATGTATATGAATGTGTATTGTGTGTGCGTTTGTTTATGTAAGTTTGTGCCTGCCTATGTGTGCGTATGTGTTAGGGTAGCTGTTAGATACACATGTATGTTAAAATGTATGTATGCAGCGTGTGTGTGTGTGTGTGTGTGTGTGTGTGTGTGTGTGTGTGTGTGTGTGTGTAGTCACATTTTGGTGTGTGTATGTAACATAGATATGATGTATTATGTTAACAAAAGCGTTTTTTGTAAAGCACCAAGAGCAGATTTCTGGATAGTGTGCTATAGAAGTATCCATTATTATTATATGTAATTTGTGAAGCGTCGGGAGCCTTTCTCTGAGGAAACAGCGCTGTGGAAGAGCACTTCCTTATCATTACTACTGTTGTTGTTTTTTGTTATTTGTGTATTTCGTCGTTCTGTGTACAAATATTTATTTATTTATGTGCGCTTATAGTTGGCTTCATCAGGTTTTTGCGCCTTATACGTGTTATTAGTAGTGGTAGTATTTATTATTATTTTTTTTAATGTATTTATCTATTATTTATTCACCCTTTTTCCTTTTTTTTTCTCTTTTTCTCAAGGCCTGACTGAGCGCGTTGGGTTACGCTGCTGGTCAGGCATCTGCTTGGCAGATGTGGTGTAGCGTATATGGATTTGTCCGAAAGCAGTGACGCCTCCTTGAGCTACTGAAACTGAAACTGAAACTGTGTACAGGAAATGCAGACAAAGAAAGGATGTTTTTAAATTAATCATTTAATCATTCTACATATATGTAACCATTTACGTGTTTCTCGCTTCAGGGCGATCACTCGATCAGTCACACAGTGAATTAGCTATAGTGGAGTGATGGCCTAGAGGTAACGCGTCCGCCTAGGAAGCGAGAGAATCTGAGTGCGCTGGTTCCAATCACGGCTCGGCCGCCGATATTTTCTCCCGCTCCACTAGACCCTGAGTGGTGGTCTGGACGCTAGTC